>CAIGRF010102775.1:12768-29953 GCA_903798235.1 Fraxinus ornus | reverse complement strand
GGGTTTTTTATGAAACATTATTTCTTTTATACAAATGTACGTAATGAAATTTTATAATACAATTTTCCATCTAACATTAATATTCAAGACGCTAATATTATCTTAAAAATACCACAACCCGTGCATTGCACGGGTGTAAAACTAGTTGATGAAAAAATGTGAATCTAACATAGGCATAATATTTAAATATTAATTAAATAATTGTTACTTGGTGCCATTTCCTCTATTTGTAAAGCCCGATTAAAAGGCAGGCCTATCAAAGGGTAACCCGAGTCTGTTTAGCAAGGGGAGCAGGAGCAGCACAGCCTAGGTTTTCTTCTTTCTCAATATTTTACACAAAAAATTGTCGGCACCAATTTATCTTTATGTTGCAGAGATTTCTTCTCAACTTCTTCATCACCAAACTTGGAAGGTAGTATCTGATTGTATTAGTGTTAAAACGGGCTTTATATGTTGAAATCGACTCGATTTGTTTGTTGTGAATGATTTAAGTTGAAGTCAACTCCTTATAATTTTTTTTCCAGAATTGTTGTTTCTTTATGGTAATCTTTCTCTAGCAATAGCGATTTTTTCAAAAATATTTCTCTTGAATTTTTTATGCGGTTGTTTATGGTTTTCCAATTGTGAATTGCCCAGGATCAAAATCCAGTGGGGACAGCCCTAGACCACAAGTGGCTCCACCCCTGATCTAGGTGCCTTTCACTTTGTCCAATTAGTATGTGTTTTAATGCTAGGATCCACTGTGCTTGGTGAAAGTACATATCAACCAAGTTACTGCCTTTGTGATTTGATTACGTGTACACCGCACATCCTTTCCCAAAACCGTGGTTCAAGATTCTAGTACATTTGTTCTAAGTGCCTATTACTGACATAGTAAAGGCAGGCATGGGCAGAAATTTTCCGCTAGCCATTTCTGCCATTTTAGCTGTTTATGAATGGAAGGAATTGATTTTTGCTTGCGATGTGCCAAATTTAAGAACTAACCATTTAATCATGTCATAGGTCTTACTACATGATGCTTCCTTTCTGTTGTGATATCAATCTTTAGACTTGATGTACTCTTTTTTGAATTTTTCAATTGCATTTATATTAGAGTTATTTTTTCCTATTAAAATCAGGCTGCCTTTAGTTTCCAACTTTAATTTTGATAAATTGAAAGTCATTATAAATATGTTTACGAAACTTTATATTAAATTGTCCCTTCAGCCTTCATATTTAGATTTTAGATTTTCAAATTTTGCACGTAGAGAGACGTTTTCTATCTTTAGAGCTTGAGGCTTTCCTCCATCTTTTGTATAGACTTTGACGTTACATCTTCTTCTATAAGCAACGGCATTGAATAAGAGAATAATGATTTCTTAAATTTTATTCTCTATTTTTTTGTCATGATTTAAGTGCATATATTTTCAATTTTTTTAAATGACAAACTAGGAAGAATAGGTATTCAATGGAAAGATAAAGATCGATAGTCAAGATTATTAGATCGATAGAGAAGTTGAGGAAGAGAAACATTTTTCCATGTGCCACACTTCTAAATCTGTCATATGTCTTTAGTGAAGCGAGCACCCTCGATTGGCAGTGCATTAGCAAACACTCTTGTAAGAAAAATTGATTCTTGAAGAAGAATTGAACAACCTTAGCCAATCAAAAATTCTGTTGCATGCAGGAGCTTTTGTCTACCTGTTTTTAACTGTCTTAAGTTGGAATATATAACCAATTGGAGCCTTTATTAGTTAGTTGGTTAATAACAAACTTAGATACATTTCGAGTCTATAAAAGGTTGCATTAGGATAGAAAAAGGGAAGAGCTCAAGACTGAAAAAAGGTCTGTAATTCTGTGGTAGAAAATGAGGTGAAATAGAGTTGTAAACTCTTGAAATCTGTAGAATCTTTCTGATGATTTTTGAATGAAAAATCAAGTAAGTCTTGTGTTGAATAAAAGGCTGAGGAAGAGGATTTCTTCCTATTTTAACTATGTGGTTTACTTCTGCTAGTTTTCTTTCTTCTGGAGGTTAAATTCTTCTGCTGGTTTTCTTTCTTCTGCTGGTTTCTTTCTTCTTTAAACTTAAAGGAAGTCATAAATTCCCAACAAGTGGTATCAGAGCTGGGATTAAAATCTGCAAAGAAGAATTCCAAAAATCTAATTTCTTGTCCTCAGTTTTTCTGTGATAACTGAAATAAAAATCTGGTGAAAGAAGAATCATGGCTAGATCCTTGTTCTCACCATGTCTACATCCAAGTTTGAAGTGGAAACGTTTGATGGCAAGAATAATTTCAACTTATGGAGGGAGAAGATGATGGCACACCTTTGCAATCTTGGGTTGGAAGAAGCTTTAACAAAGCAATCTGAAACTGATGCTTCAACCAAGGCTGACATCTTGAAGACGGCAAGAAATACCATCATTCTTAGCCGGAGAAAACAACATTTGAAATGTGGAGTAAACTAGGGAGCTTTACTTGACTAAAGCTTTGCCAAACCTAATCTATTTGAAGCATAAGTTCTATAGCTTCAAGATGGATGAATCAAAATCAATTAATGACAACATTGATGAGTTTACAAAGCTGATTTCAGACCTGGAGAATCTGGAAATAAATATTGATGAAGAAGATCAAGCCATTTTCTTGTTAAATTCTTTGCCTCCAGCCTTTGATCATATAAGAGACACCATCAAATATAGCAAGGAATTATTGACCCTTAAAGAAGTTACTGCAGCAGCCTACTCAAAAGAATTGGATTTGAAGGTGAATGGAAATCTTGCCAAGAGGAATGGAGAAGTGCTGAATGTGCAAGAAAGAAAGGAAAAGAAAATGTGCTGGATTTGTCATCAAGAAGGACACTTTAGGAAGCATTGTCCGAAAAGAAACAAGAGGTGGCTGAAACAGGGAGGCAAGCAAGATGGAGACTGTGCTAATGCATTTGGAGACTATGAAGTTGATGAAGTGCTTTGAAGGTTCCAGCTGCAATATGTCTGAAAATTCTCCTCAAGAATCAAGAAGATTGTAAAGAAAATTGATTCTTGAAGAAGAATTGGACAACCTTAGCTTTTACAAAAAGCTGTTGGAATAAAATTAGTTGAATAGGAGCCTCACTTACAGTTTCTTGGTTGGAATCTATTAACCAACTTCATGTAGGAGCCTTTGTCTACCTGTTTTTAGCTGTCTTAAGTTGGAATATATAACCAATTGGAGCCTTTGTTAATTAGTTGGTTAATAACAAACTTAGATGCTTTTTGAGTCTATAAAAGGCTGCATTAGGATAGAAAAAGGGAAGAGCTCGAGACTGAAAAAAGGTCTGTAATTCTGTGGTAGAAAGTGAGGTGAAATAGAGTTGTAAACTCTTGAAATCTGTAGAATCTTTCTAATGATTTTTGAATGAAAAATCATACAAGTCTTGTGTTGAATAAAAAGCTGAGGAAGAGGATTTCTTCCTGTTTTAACTATGTGGTTTACTTTTGCTGGTTTTCTTTCTTCTGGAGGTTAAATTCTTATGTTGGTTTTCTTTCTTCTGGTAGTTTCTTTCTTCTTTAAACTTAAAGGAAGTCATAAATTCCCAACAACTCCCAAAATATTCAGAAGTAAAAAATCGGAAAAATGGCAAGTATTGTAACGTAATCCTTAGGGAGAAAATATACTCTTTTTACATTAAAAACTTGGTAATTTGGTACATACGTTTACAAGCTCTCACTCAGTCAAATATTCTCTCTAGCTCTCTTTATTTGGATATCTCCTCGAATGGTTTACGAAATAATTCTCATAACCTTTATATAACTAGACTACCTCGAATGGATGATGGAGATTCATCCTATCCAATTTATAGGATTAGCCCCCTAGAATTCTCTAGGACAATGTAATATTCTTACGACATTCTAGAATATTGTTGACCAAGATATGCAGTGGGAAGGGAGACGTGATTCCAATATTGCTAACCAATTCGAAGCACATGATTGTGCAAAACAATAGAATGAAGATGGTGCCCTTCCACCGACTGTCAAATAATGCAATTGTATATCATCATCAAAGTAATGTTATATTATTAACAAAATTCCACAATTAAATTTTTCATTTTGTACATTCTTTTTGGAAGAAAAATTGGATATTGAAGATGTTGCTCTTCCACCCACTTTCAGATAATGTCAATGTAGATGGAGTAAGGTAGCGTTGTTAACAAAATTCTATAGCTTAGTTTCTTTAGTTTTATATAGGGAGAAATGAAGAGGATGGAGTAAGGTTTATTGTGCTAATTGATTCCTCTTCTCCTTCAGCATACAGTTTTCTAAATCACAATTTTAATTCAAATCATATTTTATTTTATTTTTTTTTATTTTTTTTTTTGGGTTTCCATTTTGTCCTAAGACGTTTTTTTCTTCCCAACAATGCAAACAAATTGTCTCTTTAGGTCTTCCATTTTTACATTCCTTTCAAGTTTTCTTTGTTTGCTCAATTCTTTCCAATATCAATGTGTTGACAGTTTCGTTCTTGTATCTCCAAAAGGAAAAATGATCTTAGAAGTTTGTTTCCCAAATCCAAAAGACAGTATTTAAGTTCTCCTAATAACTAAAAAGTGTAGCATGCCTAAATCTAACTAGAGCACACAGTGCTGGAGGGACTGAATTAAAATAAAAATAAAAATTGGGATTCAAGTTGTAAACTGATTTTTCCATTCTTTTCGACCTTGGTCTGTAGGAACAAGTTAGAAAGATTGAAAAATAGATTTGATCCATTGAAGTCTTGAACAGCAGTGTCGGATCAAATCCCAAATATAGTAGCATACTAAAGAAATGCTCTTTCTGGTTGCGCTTGTTTTTTCTTCCTAGTTAGTCTGCAGCAACACCATTTTATACAGATTAGTATCCATTGTAACAAAATGAAACTTTTATTTGTTGTAGCATCTTGAAAGCTCATGAACATAACCTAATCATCCAACTATAGAGAAACCTAAGCAAATTCGCTGTCTAGGTATACATCGAATACAAAACTATTCGAGAAGACATAAAATGAAGGAATTGATAAGAAAATTAGACGCTGTTTAGCTATCATGTAAATAAAATTGAGAAGCACAACACATAGAATGGAATAAACATTGCTCCAACCAGTGGATTTGAGAAAAAATGAAAGAATGAAAGAATGAATTTAACATTTTGAAGCGAATGAAAATAAACACGGGTCTTCCTCTCTAACAACAAAACTCAGGTTGGAAATTGACATTCGCTGCCCTAACATATATTACAATACACAGTAGCTTTTGCTACCAAAAATACATCTGATATGAGAATATTTCTAGCGAAAGGGCTCATTTTGCATCAGTGTGAGGATGCCACCAATAAAAATACGAATCAATAGTTTTAGCTAGTAGGAGTTGAGATCAAATAGACATTGACTTTTCTAAAGCAATAGCTCTCAAGATGATATTGCACATGGAACTCGAAGCAATTTCCAGACGGAGAGCTGTCCTGCGGCATCACCAGTGAAAAAGAGACCACCAATGCCAATTTGAATCACTTGGACTTCCTGTTTCGAAAATATTCTGCCCCTTTCATTAAACCTAAAACCATAAATAAAAACAATCAACAGACCAGCACAAATGTGTGAATAACATCAACAGAGATGATCATAGTTTGATGATACTAACGAGGGCAAGTCATATATGCGAACAGTATTGTCGTTATATGAACAGAAAAGAATAGAGTGAGCTTCAGCATCTGTCATGCCAAAAAGAGCAACAACCCCCTGAAAGATGTAAAATTTGTAGAACACGTGAGAAGTCTAAAACCACATAATGCATTCCCAGGAAGTCATATAAAAACCATTTTTAACTTGCATGTTCTTCTTTGTGCTCATAGATCACTTCCAAGTTTCCACTCTCAGTTGCAGCCCAAACCTATAAGAAAGGGATCTATTAGAACCAGCAAGTATTAAAGCAACATCTAACTACTGATCCATGCAGTGAACAACCAAACCTTTAATATGTTGTCCAGAGAACCAGATAACAAGTAGCTGTCCCAACAAATTACAGATGTTACATCCCGGGCATGCCCATTTAAAGTCTGCACACTGCAATGTTTGGAGGTCCCAAACCTAGAAAGAGAGCATATACGTGAGGAAAATTCTTCAGTAAATTCAAAACACTGGACCATATAAAGAGAAGGAATACAACAAATGGAGGAGGAAGTAGAGAGAAAAACTTGTAGGGACTCCAACTCTAAAAACAGGTGCTCGAAATAAAACTTGGGGGAAGACAAATAAAATGACTAGACAGATCAAACAATGGTCCTGACAGTGTCAACGTGACTGATACCTACATACCTAACTGGCTAACTGTTTCCCGGGTCAGTAAGTCAATGCGTGTAAATTACCAACATATTTAGATGATTCATCTCTACCATCTATTGACTTGGAGAGATTATAAACAAATTCACATATATGAGGTTAAAATAAGTCTCCTGGAAGAGAGCATACCCGTATTGTGTTATCGCTCGAACCCGAATAGAGCTTGTTATTAGCTCCCAGTACAAGTGAACAAACAGCACCAATATGTCCCTTCATCTTTGCAGCCAGTCAGGAATGTTGGTTTCAGTACCACATTTCCATACTAATATGGCACCTTCCTGGAGCCATAAGATGCATAAAGCTGAGAAACCATAATGGAGTTAATATTCAACAAGACGACACAAAACTTCAGTAACCTTTTCCAAAATCTTCCTCAACCTTCAACTACTAATCTACTGCTAATTACTATTATCACAATTCTGTACAGATCCAAAATTACAATTAAAAAATAGCAAAACACTGAAACCTTCTAGTAGCAGTTACCTCCCTTCCAGCAAAAAGCATATCATTGTCCATAACCATAGAATAAACTTGCCCAACAGGTCCTCTAAGAGATAGTTCAGCTTGAACTTGGAAGTTCCAAGCCTAAATGATTAAAAAATTTATCATGATAAACACAAGATTGACTACACTGAAAATTTGAACGAAGGCTACTCGGATATGGTAGGACATAACTACATGAAGAACATTAGTTACCTTAATAGCATTTGGTAATCCAGCAAACAACCTTGGACTTTTACTAATCAATCACCCAACTTCACCATCGAGATCAACAGCACCAGCACACTGCATTAATGATGAATAACCATATTATTGATCATACATCTGATTTACCCAATGTGACATTTTAATAGAGAGAAAAGTAAAATTATCCATACCTGACCACTGTTGCAGTCCCAAATGCGGATAGTTCTATCTTTACTAAAGTATGTAGCTTGTCAGAACCAGAAGGGAGAGCAATTCCAGTTAAGGTCTGTACAAATTTTATTGGAAAGAATTATCATTAGTATTGTATGCAATAGTTCCTTTAACCATTTAATAAAACTGTATAAAAGAAGAGCAGTTCCAATAAGAGTGTAAAAATAGAGAAAAATTACTAACAGGTTAAACATGATTAAGAAAAAAAAGCACTGTTATCAGATGAGCACCTTAGTGTGTCCCTCTAACTTCGTCAACAATGTGAATCTAGATCCGCAGTACCAAGAGTGTAGGTCCTTGCAATTATCGCCATGGACACAACTTGCTGTAACCCAATACTTGCATAAGTTTGGCTGGATTTTTTGAACAGATTTTCTATCAGAATCAACTGATTCAGTGGCCAAACCCTTGGTCTACTGACAGTGGATACTTACATTCGAGGTTACGACCACTTCTTGGTCCCTCCGATCAATTTTTCTTTCATTCTTTGCTAGGACCTCCAGTGGGGAAACTTCACCACTTGTACGCTTGGACCCAGCCCCCCTGTTAGTTAAAACTGTACCATTCTTGGGAGTACCAGCGTTAGTATTCCTCAAGGTCCTTCTGCTGGATTTTAGGTAATGACATTCCTCAGGTGATGCTGAATGGGTCTGCTTAGTTTGTGGGGGTGGTCGTGATTCTCTGTGCATGAACCTGCATGGATTTCGATTGCATCTCTCAGAAAGCCAGTAGACACAGACTCTGTTTTTTACAAATCCTCCTTCAAGTCGATTGGAGACAGAGACTCCCCTTGCAGCCTTGACCACCATTATAATGCTATACACACAACAAATTACAGGTTAATCAAAGCAGGCCAAACTTACCTCCACTTCATACAACAATCTCTTTCTTGCCAAGATAGGAAATCCAAACGCAAAATTCCAATACAATACATCCATCAAATTCAAATTTCTGATCTCTAGACGTTTCCTCTATTGCAAGCCACGAATGAACACGTATCCAAATGTGAAAACACTGAGCTTAAAATCCAACTATATTGAAGGCTAACTAGAAGCAGGTCAAAAGTCATCCACTTGGATACCATCAGTGGCTGTCTCAACCAATAACTGAGATTCTATTAACAAAAACTAGATAAAATACCTCCAGCAAATATAAAGAACATACAAAAACCAGTGAATCAGAACCATAAATGAGAGGCATCAATAGTCAAACTTCACTGTAGCCTAAAATTTCCAGAAAACCAACTTTTTTTAGGTAGCAGAAACCTTAAATTTCTGATTCCTTGAAACCCAAATAAGTTCCAGAAAACCCACATATTGTTGAAGACCCCAACTTATAAACCGATTAAAAACTACAGAATTAGAATCCTAAATGGGTAACAAAAATATAAAAAAAAAATTCTCTAACTACCACATCGGGTAGAATTCCTCCCCCTTAAACTGGTTTGCAGGGAGGGGTGCCCAATTGGTTATAATTGTAGAAACCAAGTCTCGGCTCAGCAGTGTCGAATCAATCCAATCAGAGTTATTACATTCCACCATCCTTTCACAACCAACATCTACAGCTTATTACTTCTGCTCACATTCCCGGTGATTTCACGGAAACAGTTTTCTACTGGGAGTACCCATCTCCAGGTCGCCCTTTTCGCAATGAAGATCATCGCCGGAAGGAAGGAAGCATACTTGGATACCGATTGTAACCACATCGGTAGAGCTCACAATTCAAATTTAGAAGGAGAGGATGCCCAAAACTTGGAGTTATTAGATCTTATCATATCGAATCAGGTGAAAATGAGATAGAGCCTATAACCAGCTTCTTACGCGAGAACAATTGCAACTTTCAGGTATCAAAAACTTGTGATATCATTACGGACAAATGAATAGGTTTGCCCTGGATAGATACACTTAAATATGTACTACTGTCATTGCTAATTTGTACTATTGTATACACTTAAAAATGTACAATAAATAAAGGTCGGTCGAAATTGGTGAAAATGTAAAGCACGAAATAAGGTGCCGTAGCTAAATTGTAAAAAAGTTCGAGAAATTTACCGTGATAAATTTACTTAAAAATGTACTTCTGTTGTTGTTAAATTGTAAAAAAAGTTTGAGAAATTTTCACAGATGTTAATAAATCAGAATGAGATATATCAAAACGAGTATTACGGTGGTACAAAAGATTATAAAAGTTTGTTAAAACATTATGACAAATGTAAAAAACCTCTAATTTCACAACCTTTTATAATTGAACTTGTTTCTCTCTCTCAAAGTCAGTAAATTGTAGAGATGAATCATCTATATATGTGGGCAATTTAACCTTGTTGACTTATTTTATTTGCCCATGTCATACATATTATATGGAAATAGTTCCCAGTTATGTATACAGTTATCAGCCATGTTGACACTGTTAAGACCATTGCTTGATTTGAGTAGTCTATTCTACCTGTCTTCGCCACCCCCAAAATGTTATATTAGAGCACCTATTTTCAGAGTTGGATTCTCCCAAGTCTACTTTCTACACTTGTTTGATTCTTTCATTTTATATGGTCTAGTGTTTTGATTTGCTAAAGAATTTTGCTCATGCACACACATTCTTTCCAGGTTTTGAACCTTGAAACGCTTCAGTATATTGATACATTATACGGGCATACCATGGACGTATCATCTATAATTTTTTGGGACAGTTATTTGTTATTTGCTTCTCTGGACAACACATTAAAGGTTTGGCATTTCACTGCCAAAGATCAGTAGTTAGATGTTGTTTTAGTACTAGATGATTATAATAGATCCTCTTAACTCAGCAACTGAGTGTGGGAACTTAGAAGTGATCTATGAGCAGGGGCGGACCCACGAAGGGCCCAGCGGGGGCGGCCGCGCCCCACTGAAAAAAAAAAACCAAAACAATTTTTTTAGCTTATTTGCTATCTCGAATGCAGACAGGATCTGGTGAAACTCATGTTTTGTATGTAATCTTTTTCTCTTTAATCTTGTTACATATTCTTCAATCTCTTAGAGTTTGATGATTAAATTTCATTCCCTCTTGAATAAAGATTCTAGTTAGATTTAGGCATGCTACATTTTTTAGCTATTGGGAGAACTTAAATACTCACTTTTGGATTTGGGAAACAAATTTCATAGATCATTTTTCCTTTTGGAAGATAAAAGAACGAAACAATCAACACTGTTATTGTAAATAATTGAAACAAAGAAAACTTGAAAGGAATATAAATATGGAAGACCTAAAGAGAATTTTGTTGCATTGTTGGGAAGAAAAAACGTCTTGGCACAAAATGGAAACCAAAAAAATAACACAAAAAAAGATTTGAATTAAAATTGTAATTTGGAAAACTATATGCTGAAGGAGAAGGGGAATCAATTAGCACAATAAACCTCATATATCAAATCTTTTCCATCGTTTTCATTTCTCCCTATATAAAACTAAAGAAACTAAGCTATAGAATTTTGTTAACAACGCTACCTTACTCCATCTACAATGACATTATCTGAAAGTGGGTGGAAAAGCAACATCTTCAATAGACAATTTTTCTTCCAAAAAAATGTACAAAATGAAAAATTTCATTGTGGAATTTTGTTAATAATATAACACTTTGATAATAATCTACAATTGCATTATTTGACAGTCGGTGGAAGGGCACCATCTTCATTCTATTGTTTTGCACAATCATGAGCTTCCAATTGGTTAGCAACATTGGAATCATGTCTCCCTTCCCACTGCATATCTTGGTCAACAATATTCTAGAATGCCGTAAGAATATTACATTTTGTCATAGATAATTCTAGGGGGCTAATCCTAGAAATTGGATAGGATGAATCTCCATCATCCATTTGAGGTAGTGTAGATATTTATATAAGGTTATGAACATCCAAGGAGATATTCAAATAAAGAGAGCTAGAGAGAGTTCTTGACTGAGTGAGAGCTTGAAAACGTATGTACCAAATTACAAAGTTTTTAATGTAAATAGTGTATATTTTCTCCCCAATGATTACCTTACAATACTTGCCATTTTCCCCATTTTTTACTTCTGAATGTTTTGAGAGTGTTTGCTAATGCACTGTGAAAATTACCAATCGAGGGTGCTGGCTTCACTGAAGACATTACAGATTTAGAAGTGTTGCACGTGGAAAATGTTAATAAATCATTCTTATTTTCTTTATCGTTTGAAAGTGTTAAGAAAACATTCTTCTCTTCCTCAACTTCTCTATCGATCTAATAATCTTGACTATCGATCTTTATCTTTCCATTGATTTCTTGCTCGTCAATGCCTATCCTTCCTAGTTTGTCATTTAAATAAAATTGAAAATATAAGGCAATTAAATCATGACAAAAAATAGAGAATAACATTTAAGAAATCATTATTCTCTTATTCAACGCCATTGCTTATATAAGATGTCAACGGCAAAGACTATACAAAAGATGGAGGAAAGCCTCAAGCTCTAATGATAGAAAACGTCTCTCCACGTGCAAAATTTGAAAATCTAAAAGTGACAATCGAATTTGGTGAAAATGAGATAGAGCCTATAACTAGCTTCTTCCGCGAGAACAATAGCAACTTTCAGATATCAAAAACTTGTGATATCATTATGGACAAAAAAATAGGTTTGCCCTGGATAGATACACTTAAAAATGTACTACTGTCATTGCTAAATTGTACTATTGTCGTTATAGATACACTTAAAAAAATGTACAATAAATAAAGGAATGTCGAAATTGGTGAAAATGTAAAGCACGGAACAAGGCGTCGTTGCTAAATTGTAAACAAGTTCGAGAAATCTTCATAAATGTTAATAAATCATAATGAGATATAGCAAAATGAGTATCACAGTGGTACAAAAAAGGGTAAAAGTTTGTTAAAACATTATGACAAAGTACATTAAGACAAGGCTTCTATCAGAAAAAACCCTTAATTTCATAACCTTTTTATATTTGAACTTGTTTCTCTCTTCAAAATCAGTAGATGGTAGAGATGAATCATCTATATATGAGGGTAATTTAACCGTGTTGACTTATTTTATTTACTCATGTTGTACATATGATATGAAAATAGTTTCCAGTTATGTATAAAATTATTAGTTATATGTCATGTTGAAATAAATCAATAATGATCTAGCACTGCATCTAAAATAAATAACACAGGTAAGCAATGAATTTTTTCTTTGAATTTTCTTTTTATCGTGATAGATATATTTAAAAATGTACTTCCGTCGTTGTTAAATTGTAAAAAAAGTTTGAGAAATCTTCACAGATGTTAATAAATCAGAATGAGATATAGCAAAACCTTATTACGGTGGTACAAAAGAATACAAAAGTTTGTTAAAACATTATGACAAATGTAAAAAACCCCTAATTTCACAACCTTTTATATTTGAACTCGTTTCTCTTTCTCTCAAAGTCAGTATATTGTAGAGATGAATCATCTATATATGTGGGCAATTTAACCTTGTTGACTTATTTATTTTGCCCATGTCATACATATTATATGGAAATAGTTCCCAGTTATGTATACAGTTATCAGCCATGTTGACACTGTTAAAACCATTGCTTGATTTGAGTAGTCTATTCTACTTGTCTTCGCCACCCCTAAAATGTTATATTAGAGCGCCTATTTTCAGAGTTGGATTCTCCCAAGTCTACTTTTTACACTTGTTTGATTCCTTCACTTTATATGGTCTAGTGTTTTGATTTGCTAAAGAATTTTGCTCATGTACACACATTCTTTCCAGGTTTTGAACCTTGAAATGCTGCAGTGTATTGATACATTATACGGGCATACCATGGACGTATCATCTATAATTTTTTGGGACAGTTATTTGTTATTTGCTTCTCTGGACAACACATTAAAGGTTTGTCGTTTCACTGCCATAGGTCAGTAGTTGATGTTGTTTTAGTACTTGATGGTTCTTGATGGTTATAATAGATCCTTTTAACTTAGCAACTGAGTGTGGGAACTTAGAAGTGATCTATGAGCTCAAAGAAGAATATAAAAGTTAAAAATGGTTTAAATACGATTTCTGTGGAATGCATTATACGTGCATTGCAATGTTTTCCTATGTGTGTTCTTTGTCTCTTAGAGAACTTTTAATCTCGACTTCTTACTTGTTCAAAATATGTTACATCTTTCACGGGGTTGTTTGACTTGTTTCTCTTCTTTGTATGATAGACGTTGAAGCTCAACCTATTCTTTTCGATGCATACAACTACCATATACTGTTCACCTATATGATTTACCCTGGTTAATATCATCAAACTATTATCATCTCTGTCGATATTATGTGGCCATGTGCTGGTTTATTGATCATTTATAGTAATGGTTTTAGGTTTAATGAAAGGGGCGGAATATTTTGAAAGCAAAAACTCCCAAGTGATTCAAGTTGGTATTGGTGGTCTCTTTTTCACTGGTGATGCAACAGGAAACCTCTCCTTTGGAAATTGCTTGGAGTTCCATGTTCAATGGCATCTTGAGAGCCACCTTTTTTTTTTTTTGTAGAAAAGCTGATGTCTATTTGGTCTACCCTCCTACTGGCTAAAGCTATTGATTCAAATTTGTATTGGTGGCATCCTAACACTAATGCAAAATGACACTTAAGTTCATTGATCGCAGTGTTATGAGCGATCTTTCAATAGAAATTTTCTCAGATCCGTTGTATTTTTGGTAGCAAAAGCTACTATATGTTGTAATATATGTTGGGGCAACATCTGTTTCGAACAAAAGTTTTTAATTGGGAGAGGAAAGGAAAGCCCATGTATATGTAGACTTTGCTTCGAAAGTTCAAGATCATTCTTTTTTATATAGCCATGAGTTAAGTAATGTTTCCACAGAACAAGCTCTCCATCTGCATATTTTCCATTGTGCTTCAGGTCATGCTTCTCATTTACATGCACTTGACAGCTGAATGGCGTCTAATTTCGCTATCCATGAGTAATTTTATATTTAGTTATCACTTGACGGCGAAGTTGCTACCTAAGTTTGTGGATATAATAACATTAGTTGGACTATAGGTTATTTGCATGAGCATTCAAGATGCTACAACAAATAGAAGTTTCATTCACACAGTCCATTGATCTCAAACTTGTACTCTTGAATTCTATTGAGCCAAGAAGGACCCACTAAATTGACAAACACCATTACACTAAAAAATAACACCGATATTAATCTTTGTAGGTCCAAACCACGATCACAAAAGCAACAATGCACATAGGTCTAAATCGCCTTCACAAAGTCCCTTTTAACAACACTGACATTCATAATCATATCTTCTAGAAAAAAGACTCATCGGTATGGTTGTCATCAAATCCAGGTTGCAACCCTTCGTAAGCAACGTTTTTAGTTTATATTGTCATTTCTTAAATGTAGTTTGAGTAGGCCGAGTAAAATGAGTTGCCCGGAAGATGTTTTTACAATGATAACATTTTTTGTTCATATATTATGGTTTTAGTCAAAAGCCCGACAATTTATGTTCACAAACATCGACTCATAAGTTAAAAAGACAATTTATCAACTAATGCCCAAAATTTCCTTCCCCTCAGAAAGAAGTCCAAAAAGAAGAAGAAACTCCTGTTCCTTCAGTTTCATGCATTTTCTTTCATGTTTTGGTTTGGTTTGTAAACAATGAACTTCGTTATGCTTGTTGCATTTCTACTACTTTTGGGTGTATTTTGAAGAATGGATTTGAGGGTGCAGGGTGCTTGTTTGAGACCAGAAGGCCCTGGCAAACATGTTGATCTTAAAAGCCAATTGATTATGCATCTATTAGAGGCTAGCTAAGTGACATACAAGCGACATTGAAGCCAATCATGTAAATACTTGCACCTATCTCCATAATGACAGATTCCTCGTGCAAAAAATCTGCACGCCTACTTTCTTTCAGGGCCTTGCCTTTGGACCGGATTCCTAGTTGCATTGAAGTTCTCCCGAGTGTGAAAAGCATGAATTTGTACTGAATTGCTCATAGGACCATGTCCCCGTAATGAACTCCTTGTATAATTATTATTTTGATTTTCTTCGAAAGTGTGGTTTAGTATTGGAATCTGCTGATAATTGGAGTTTCGAATGTAGCTTTGGGTTTGCACTCGAATTGGACTCCTTGAAGTGTTGAAGTTATTGTACTGTAAATTCCTGTTTGGATTCCTCGGAAAACTGCAATTCACGACAGTGAAAGGTTGCCTCTGATGGAGCCTTTCTGGCAACACATATGCATTTGAAGGATTGTTGGGCTTTCCGAGCAGACTTTCTTTCTGCTGCAGAATGCTCACTCCACAAGTTTTGGGATGGTAATACTCCTGTTGAGAATATTGCTCTTCCTGTGCAGCATTCTTTTTCACATGCTGCTTTTGAGGTTGGTTTCCCTGTTTCTCTGGGTTCATTGGTATAGAATCAGATGACTTCCCGTGTTTGTTCTGGTTTTCCATTCTTGCTACCCTGATATAGATATTGAGCATTAGAACATTGATCACAACTTCGAATATGGAATTAATAGGAAATCAAATAGGAAAGGATACTCCGAATCATAGTACAACCTACCAACATTTATCGAATTTGAAAGAGTCCCTTCGTTACGTTTTTCTTAAACTTCAGTCCCACAATAAATAATTATAGACAATCAGAAATTTAGTACTGTTCCACAGTGTATTCACAATAAACCATTTTGATACCTATTTGATTTGTAGAACTATTGCATTTCCTTCTCTTTTATACGTGCTTCCCGATCTGAGCGTGCCATGGATCCTCTAGCATGCTTTTCTGATATAATTTTCTGTCTTTCCCCTTCATCTTCCCATCTCTTCAATTTCAAAAGAATTTTGAGGAAAAAAGAAAAAAAAATATGAGGAGTGTAAAGCTAATGCATCTTTGAATTAAACTAAAATATATTACATATACACACTTAAACATTGGTTTGCTTACCCGTCTCATTGTTTTTAACCTGTAGAGGTTCCTGCCTTTGATAAGGAGGGGATGAAGTGGAGGCAGAGGTTTCTCCCCTTTGCTCCACAACACTTCAATCTGCTCAAATTAGATGAGAATAGATTTATTCTACATAAGGGCCAAAATACGAACAGATTAAATGCTACAACAAAGTTTAAAATTATTTAAGTCCCATAATTTGATCACAAACTATTTCTATATTTTAGCAATCTAATAGAAATGAATATGGACAACTTCTATATACTGTTTAAAATGTACTAATCACATTGCTAGGAACTAAAGGTGCCATTAAATTATTTTACAAGCTAAGTGTATTGATATCTGACTGATATGCATTATAAAGTAAATGTGGAAGAAATTGGCACTATGTAGCAACCAATTTTATTGTAGCTCTATATGGCACGATAGGCCATATATGATGTCGAATACCTAATGCAAGTTTCTACCTGGCCTAAGCTGATCGAGTTTAACTGACCGTAAATGTATGTTGCTGCTTAGCAGCCCCATAGCTCTCCTTCACAATCCGTCCTGCAACAACCCGTGTACCGCATGGAGGACCGTTTGCACTCCTAGATGCAATGCTGAACCTGATCAATCAAAAGACCACAAGGTTTGACATAGCTGCAACAGGTAAAGCTTTCATACATTGTGGAAGAACCTTCTTATTTTTCAAATTCAGTTTTAGGAAAATAAATGAACAATAAAAATAATGGACACTGCTTGCCAAAAATTCTGACACAAAGGCCAAGAGATGTGCTGTACTTTAAGAAGAAAAAAGAAAGAGATGATCCGGTATCGATTACCAAAAAATAAATCCAGAATATCCATTATTTTTTTCTATAAAGAGGTAAAATCTTGAAAACATCATTTAAGAACAAAGAAATTCTGGCTGGGCTTCTTAGAAACTCCGTTAGAAAAAAGGGTCCTCCGCTTCGACTTTCACCAAAAGGCAGAGGCTATCTCTCCATGACAAAAAGAGAAATCTAACCTTCAGGGGTGC
>CAIGRF010102768.1:1693-20083 GCA_903798235.1 Fraxinus ornus | reverse complement strand
TTTAAAATTAATTTCAAATTTAAGTTTTTTATCGAACAAAAATAATAAATTTATCATCATTTTTAAAGAAAACATAAGTTGCTTTTAACAAATTAGTAAAAAAATAATAATATTTATTATGTAAAGACATAAAAAAATAAAAGCAAAAATTAAAATAAATAAAAAAGAAAAAGAAAAAAATAAATGGAGCTGGGGGTGGGCAAAATCCAAGTCAACCCACGAAAATCGACCAACCCGACCGGGTTGGACCGGTTTTTTTGGTGTTTTTAGGTGGGTTTTGAAAAAAAAGAAAACCAATTAAATATAAAAGGTGAAGAAGTCCTGAATATTTCACTGAATCAGTCGATTTTCTTCTTCACTATCCATCCCGCAGCACAGAGCCGAACAGAATTTTTGAGGGCCCGTTTTTTTTTTTTTTTTAAAATTAACCTAAACGCTCCAGACTCCACCGTTCCCTCTCCCTGCGCCGTTTCCTCCACAGTTCCACTGCTCCGCCTCCACAGACCACTGTCCACGCCTCCACCTTCAGGCTTCAGCCCTAAGCCCTTCCCTCCACTGCTCCGCCAGTCCGCCTCAACGCCTCCACCTTCAGCCCTTCCCTGTGAGGCTGCGACCCTGCGCCACTGGCCGACTGCGTCCAGCGTCTCCTCTCCGTCTCCGGACCCGTGATTAACTGGTTATTGAGTAAGCTGTAGCCTGTAGCACTAGCCTGTAAGTATTATTGTATTTCTTCAATCTTCAGTTCTTCTCCTCGAATCTTGATTAACCATTGAATTTGATCGAATCATTTGAATCTTTGTCTTTGATTTAGAGAAAGTGGAGCTGTAAACTGTTAACTGTAAAGCCTGAGGACTAAGGAGTAACGAATAATCAATTTCTTGATTCCACGAGACTGAAGTCTGAAGAAATAATCAATCCGGGTATGTTTCTTGAATCTTGATTCCGACCATGAGAAACCATTCATTCTTGACTTCTTGTTTCCAGCTTTACTGGTTTATTTGTAATTTGTTTACTGTATTTCGTTTTGTGATTGAGAATTGGAGTANTATCATTTGTGTCTGTGCATCATAGCTGGTTTTTGTGTTTAATTTACCCTCTACTGTTACTTTATTGGTATATATTAAGTTGACCTTGCAACTGTCAATTATGAGTTGATAATTAAAAATATCTTGAGGCAAGATTAAATAAATGAATATTTTTCTTGATGTCTAAATTAAGACTTCGGGAATCTAAACTGCAGTGTGATTAGAAGTGATGCTGATTAAAATTCCAATTGGGAAAGAGGGAAATAACTTAGTCAATGAAAATATGAAGTCAATTTTTTCTTTTCCATCTGAAGTTATGCAGGTTAATTCTTTAACAGTGAGTCAATCTATCAAAGAAAAGATTTCAAATTTGCAATTGCGGAGATGTTACCATATTAAAGTTTAAAATTCAGTATTTTTTTGAATGTATATTTGACTGCATTTGGAGATTACTGGCTTTTTTTGTAATGTTGATTTTCCTTCTGGTTTTAGAAATGGTTGTTCCAGAAGTTGATCAGCAGTTGCTCATGCAACTTGAGGAAATGAGGTTTTCTAAGGAAACGGCAACTAGAGCACTCCAATATTCAGGTGAGTTTCTCTAACTTAAGTATCTTCATGTTATGGCTTTCCTTTTTCCCAAATATTTGCCGTTCTATACTTGTTATCTAGATCAAGTTCCAGAGACCTCACACTGGTTGAATAACTCGACTATACAAAATTGATTGATATTTTTGCCTCATAAATTGCAAGACGAGTTATATTTAAGTGATCGGGTAGAACATTTTCGTATTGTTATTTGATTGAAAAATAAATATTTTGAATATTTTAGTTTTATTGTTGAATTTAATTTAACAAATCTAGTTCCGCAAGACTCTTTTAAAATGAAAAAGAAGATTGTCTTCTATGACTTGAGGGCCCAAATTTTGAAGTTCTCCTCAGGCCCACGAAACACAGGTACGGCCCTGCCGCCTCATAGCACAAAAGGCCCTAATCTTCTCTCAGTTTCCCGACCAAACGTCCAGTCATTTTCTCTCAACTTGTGGGGTGGGTTTTGATCGACTCAAAGGTAAATCTATTCTATCACTTACCCGATTCAGTTCAAGATTCGTACAAATCTATTTTTCTCATTTGATTTATTTGATTCTATCTATTGACTGTTTCTTTTGTTTTTTGGTTACTTCCTTCCAAGAGTGGACTGAAACTGAAAGGCGAAAGCATGTTTTTTTTTTATTTAGTTATTTCTGCATTTTCCCTTTCGCCGGCACACCTCCCGGCAATGATTCTTGTTCTTTATATTTTTGGAACTAGAATATTACTCTTTCAGTTTTCTGGCTTTAGATTGTGTTCCCTTTTCATTAAAATAGTGGAATAGGCATTTTGATAATTATTATCTGAAATCAGACTAAAAAATGACTGTCAACATAGTAAAAGATCCACATCTTTATGAAAGAGGGTTGAGACTTGAAACTGAATTTTTTTCCTGACAAAAACCTGCTAATGGCATTATTAAGGTAACAAGAACTTTCCATTCTAAAAAGAACGTGTAGTTCGATAGTTTGAAATGGCACACACAAAAGTAAAAGAAGGTACCGCTTTCGTGGATGGTGAAACCGGTATAATAGAAGACCACCAATTTTAATCACTGAGCCAAAAACTGGATTGATATATAATGGTAAAAGGAAAAGTTTCATATTTCACATGAAAGGCAGGAATGAAATTTAGATGTCTGACATTAGGGTGTGAAGTTGAAATTTTCTCAACGTGCAGCATGAAAGAAATTAAATTCAGATACTCATAAGTAATCACTGTATAGACGTCAATGCATTTGAGCTCCTGTCATGAAGTTGCTGAGTTGTAGCCTGTACTTTTATCCTCTAAATAGGATTAGGATTTCATTAGATTTAATTCTGAGATGCAATATTTACTCAGTAGATGGCTGTAATAATCGTATTTGGGTGACTTTTTATTCGAATGGTTGTACGTTGTATTAAATATTAATTTTATTTGGATGGCGTATTGGTTTTATTTGAAATATATGGTAATAAATTACGCTTTGTCCAACCCGACCCAACCCCACCGACATTTGATTGGGTTGGGTTGGGTTTCAACATGTATTTGGGTTGGATTGGGTTGAAATTAGATCAAACCGACCGTGTTGGGTTGGGTACGGGTTGAGGGGAAACCCGACCCGACCCGACCCAACCCATGTCCACCCCTAAATGGAGCGATAAATGGGGCAAGTGACTTTTCCCGCCCCACCCCGATTCCATCCCTTCCCGCTTTAACCGGGTATTAGTATGGGGTAAAGTAATAAAAATACCCAATGGGACGGGGGTGGGATTGGCCGACCCATCCCATACTCGCCTCGTTGTCATCCCTAAATTATTTAATGTGATAAATGAAAAATTACTTTTTTGCCCCTTTTAAAATATTCAAAATGTGGTCAACGTTAGATTTTTTATCAACTAACAGAATTATGGACGAAAATTGTCCAAAAGAGTTTCACCTGCAACATTTGAAAATATTAGGGGTGACAGATACAATAAATCAAAGGTTTGGAAAAAAGTTTGCTAATGTTTCAAAGTTCAATTATCCCTTTTTTTATTCTGAAATGCAAAGCTCTTTATTTCCTCCAGGTTCAAGCGGGTTTTAGAGTCCGTATAAATTTTTCTTGCAATTGCTGGAATTATCCCTTTTTTTATTCTGAAATGCAAAGCTCTTTATTTCCTCCATGTTCAAAGGGGTTTTAAAGTGTATAAATTTTTCTTGCAATTCATATAGAAAATTAGCTGAAATCAATACAAATCTCGGAAAATTGCTAAAAAGAAAAACAAGTTATGATCTTTTTTTATTCTGAAATGCAAAGCTCTTTATTTCCTCAAGGTTCAAGCGGGTTTTATAGTCCATATAAATTTTTCTTGCAATTGCTGAAATTATCTCTTTTTTTATTCTGAAATGCAAAGCTCTTTATTTCCTCCAGGTTCAAAGGGGTTTCGGAGTCTGTATAAATTCTTATTGCAATTCATATAGAAAATTAGCTGAAATCAATACAAATCTCAGAAAATCGCTAAAAAGCAAAACAAGTTATGGTTTTTGGTCAGGTTGTGATAGGGCCGCCAGGCTCCGGCAAGACCACTTACTGCAACGGCATGTCCCAATTCCTTCAACTCATTGGACGGTAAGACTATCTCTTTCACAGTTTAAGTATTTTCCTCGATAATCCTATTGTAATTTTTGATAATTTAACTTTGTGCAGGAAAGTTGCAGTTATTAATTTGGATCCCGCCAATGATGCCTTGCCGTATCCAGTTTGTTTAATATTTTCTTAAACTTAATTAAATTGTATTATGTGTTAGTGTTTGAATTATTTCCTTATGTTATAAAGATATGAATGTGCTGTAAATATTGAGGATCTCGTTAAACTCAGCGATGTAATGGGTGAACATTCCCTTGGTCCCAATGGAGGTAAAGATTGTTGAGTGTATATTTTTTATTTTCCGTATAGTATTATACATTTTCAAATACTATACATTTATACGGTTTCTGTATAATCAATATATTTTACTACAATTATGGGCTCGTGCCGAGTTGGGTAATTCCTCGTTCTGAAGAATGTTTTATAATGGCTTACAGGTATGGTGTATTGCATGGATTATCTGGAGAGTAATATTGACTGGTTAGAATCCAAATTGAAACCCCTGCTCAAAGGTTATGGCATCTAACTTTTGTTTGTTGTGCTTGGTTATCTTTTTGGTACATGTTCTGTGTATATTTCAACCAATAACTAATTATGAAGGAAAGGAGGAGAAACATTGCACATAAAAAACAATATCTTGTTATACAGCGCACTCACTCATCTAAAGGCAGAAGTTGCAAATACCCCCAAACACAAAGCAGCATTTGGGATTTTGTACCGGCTCTCTTTTTGTATTTAAGGTTGTATTGTTTGCTTCTTGGTAACATTCTTTTTCATAGAAAAGAGAAATATAAATATTTGAAGAAATGATATACCAGGACTACCTTTTGATCCAAGAATATGCAATTTGTCTTTTTGGATTCTTGAATTGTTACATCGTCTCTTCTTAAATTATTAGTAGAAAAGTAGAAACTGATGATTTCAAAACTCTGTAGTTTTTCATTTCAATAATTCACTTGAGTGTATTGGGTGATACAAGAATGGTGTCATTTACGAGATACAAGTTGGTTTACTGGGAAGAGATCCTGAGGAACACAGAACACTGTATGTTCGTCATGTCCTCCGAGAATAGATTCTGGGTATTAGATGAGCTCAGTCCTTGGCTAAATTTTGCTGAGTTTGATAGTACTTGGACAATTTTAAATCTGATTTTGGTAGGTTTTGGCTCAACGGCGTTATACCATTATATTCTATAACTATCCATCACCAAGTTAACCAACCTTTTGTTGATTCATACTTGGGCCCAACAAAGTAAAGTTTGCAAGCAAACGGTTCATTCAAGAGCAGGAAAAGAATTAGCATGCTGCTGATAATTGGCTGATATAGTGTTTATCATAATAAAACTGAAAAATTTGTTAGAATTGACAAAGTATGCTTCCTTGAATGATTTATCATGCTACTGATAATTGACCTGATATAATGTTTGAACATGTCTATCAAAACCCATACTGGAAGCATTAGCTTACACAATCTGCATATACGATGCCAAAGTTAGACAGCTGTTTTTTATATACTACTGCATTGAATGATAAAGAGTGCAGAAACTACAGCATTTTTTGTTACGAGTATACGTGTCCATCTGAAAACAATATTATTTCTTTGCTCATTTTTCTCTCCATGAACCCCATATGCTGTTAGATGTCATGTCTGAACGTGCTATCTATATTCTCAGTAATCTAGTTTTCAGTTCTCAGCCAATGTAACATTTTTGTGATCATAGCAGCTCAAAATGGACGTTATTTTGCAGATCACTATCTACTCTTTGATTTCCCTGGCCAAGTCGAACTCTTTTTCCTTCATGAAAGTGCAAAAAGAGTTATTATGAAACTCATAAAGAAGTTAAATCTCAGGGTATGAGTTTTTTCTTTGAAAAGATCGATTAGTTTCTTCACCATGAAACTCATCCAGGAAGTTGAATGTTGGGAATCTAAATTTACCTCTTAGAAGCGATATGTCATTTGTTTTAACACTTGACGGGTCCTCAACGATAAGAATGTGACTGACTGCTTCTGATCTATTGATGCTTTTATGATCGGTCTCTCAATGGAATTTCTCTGCTTTTTGCAGTTGACTGCAGTTCACTTAGTTGACGCCCATCTTTGCAGTGATCCTGGGAAGTATGTTAGCGCATTGCTTCTTTCTTTATCAACCATGCTACACTTGGAACTTCCTCATGTCAATGTTTTGTCTAAGATTGATCTTATTGAAAACTATGGGAAGCTTGGTTAGCTCATTGTTTTCTCGCTTAAAATGCTCGTATTTTCAATATTGAAAATTTGATACTCTTTGATCTCATTCGTTCCTGTTTTGCAGCTTTCAACCTTGACTTTTACACAGATGTGCAAGATTTATCTTATTTACAGCAACATCTTGACCAGGATCCTCGTTCTGCTAAGTATAGGTATGACTTCAATCTGATTCCTTTACAAAGTCACAATAATTATCAAACAATTATGGTTGTCTTGGAGAACACTATTTTCATTTGCTTGAATCATTGTTTAGATGGAAATATTTGTTACTTAGATGTTAGTATGTTACACATTGCTACATTGGGCAGTCTTTGTCGTGGTAAACTTTGTAGGTCATGTAATTCTATCATGTGATGTTCAGACTCTTCAAAATAGACGAAGTACGACACGGGTAGGGTACAGGATATTTGTCGGATCCTCCAAATTTCAATCAGACACTTCGCCATGTCCGCTTTTTTTTTTTTTTTCCTTCCCTTTTCTTCTTGCCCGTTTCTGCTCTTTGTAAACCTAGTGCCGCCGTCGAGGGGTGGAGGAAGTTGGCGGCACTAGATTTTCCTTCTTTTTTTCTTTTTTCCCTTTTTTTTTTTTTTGATAACCGTGGATGTCCGGGCCAGCTTGCGCGCACCTCGACTATTCCCACGGGGCCATGAAGTTTACAGCCGTTTCTCACCTCAGTGGCCCTGAGGGGACTCGAACTAGTGACCATTGGGGAGCAAACCCAAGGCCTGTCTTCTTTCCCTTTCTTCTTTGTTTTTTTTTTCCTTCTTTCCCTCTCTGTATCAATGGTTTAGGGCTTTATTTGTATAAAATGGAAATGAGTGCTATATAGTGCTATTTAGTTTTCCACTAAATTCAAATTGCAATCAAATTTCTCATTTTCTATTTTATATAATATTTTGTAATTAACTTCCCATAATTGAAAATTAAACCTCAAAATTCTATTTTTTTCATTTTAACCCCTTATTCAATACTCATTTCTTTCTTTGTGAACCATTAATTTTGGTCTATTTAAAACGAGATCTTGGATTAGTAAAAAATTGTAGTTTTAAAGACGTACCTATGGACCCATGTTCATGTATCCTATATTTTTTAAAATAAAAAAATTGACACTTAAATATGTCCCCATATCCGATTCCTAACATCATAGATTCTACCAATGGACAAAAAGGAACGAAAATGTTCTTATGATTGGTGCATGGTATCATGTTATATTTGCTCATTTCATAAAGTGAGAAAAAAAAGTAATAATCAAGATCTAAGTTGTTTTTAGACTCGAATAGGACCTACGATTTTAGAATCCCTATACACATCCGCCTTAAAACTCGCCTAAGAATGTGGTGAGCAAGAAAACTTCATGGCACTTATTATGAAGCAGGTTTGGAGGTGTACACCTCATTTGTGTGAGGCCCATGCCTTACAGCACTGCCTCAAGGTTTGTGAGGCGTGTGCTCCTTAATTCTCTAGATTTGTATAATTTGCTTTACGTGTGGACGGCAAAACATAAAATTTTTGATTGACCCATTTTTTAATAGCCCACTATCTCCAAAACATTAAAAAGTTATGGGGCATTTTTACCCGGAACCAGTGAAAACAAACCGAAATCAGTTAGAATTAGCCGATTCGACTCTGGTTTCTCTACTAAATGGGTCAATTATGGGATCATGCATCGAGAATCAGTTGGTTTCAGTTAGATTCTTGGTACTGCCTTGAGAAACAATATTAAATTCGATTTTCTCTTTTTGCTTGCATCAAGATGAATTAAATCTTTGAACACTAATCCCCAAAATATCTAACGTCAAAATTCCATTTTGCATACGTTTCTTTTTTCCTTTGCAGCAAAACTAATGGGTAATCAAAATTCAAGTCTAAATAATTTTATAAATACTTTACAAATTCATAGCTTTAATGCAACCCAATAGGAAAAAATACATTTTAAGTTCAATATTTCATAAGATTTCAAATTTCTTATTGTGTCCAGAGTAGCCGCTCATCACAATTAAGATCCTTGTAGATTACTAAAGATAATCAAGTTATAAGTAGTACTACATGTATTTTAACATATATTGTTATATGTAGTTTCTTAAGAATTAATTTTCGATCGAGATTTTATTGTTTATGTTGTGTTTCATAGTTTATCCTTTTTTTTTTTTTTTTTAATTTAAACTTAACCTTTAGGGCTGGACAAAAGTCCCGAACCGGACCAGACCGAATCCGAACCGAATCGAGTGATTCTTCATAAGTTAAATACCCGAACGGGTACCTGAATTGAGAACCGATGGGTTTGAGTTGGGTCTCGAGTCTAGACCAAGAACCGAAGAACCGAATAAGAACCGAAACTAAATATTTTTTAATTTTTTTTATTGAATTAGTTAAATTTTTTTATTTTTTCTAAATAAATTAACAACTTAATTAAATAAGACATGGAGTTTGGAGCTAAAGTTCCTCTTCGTAGAATCTAGCATAAAGCAGGACCGTTACAGATATCTGGGTTTTCATTTTGTGTACTTTTGGGGTGAAATTGACATGAATTTGTTGGACTAAATCAGGCCACTAGTTCATCTTGTATCGTCTACTTAATTAATGAGATTAGAATCTAAAGGGGCAAGGTAAATTATACATGAGTTCCACCATCTTCCAAACCCCCATCCCTTCTCTTCTCCAGTAGCAGGTTCCTTTTCTTCTCTCTGTTCCCATGTTGAGGTCTTTAACGATAATCTTCTCATCCTTGAATTTGCTACTTTTGAGGTAATTTTTACCTGTTTCTTGGTGCAGAAAGCTTACAAAGGAGCTGTGCGAGGTGATAGAAGATTACGGTCTGGTCAACTTCACGACTTTAGATATTCAGGCATCTTCACATCCATGCGTTGTGTTAACAAGTCTATGCTAACTATCTAGCCAATGGTTCTCAGTCCTACTTGGTTTTCCAGGATAAAGAAAGTGTCGGCAATCTAGTTAAACTAATTGACAAGAGCAATGGGTATATATTTGCTGGTGTGGATGCAAGTGCAATTGAGTTCAGCAAAATTGCAGTCGGTCCGGTGGATTGTGATTACTACAGATATCCTTCTGCTTGGATGTCCTATCATGCAACTATTTTACTCGTTTATTTAATTGTTTTCAAATTCTTTTTGTTATTTGATCAAACACGTTTCACTTTCATTTTCTCAAAACCTTTTAAAACTTATGTGGCTGCATTTGGTAATTCCCAATTCATGATTAGACGTGGCTGCTTGTAGTTGATGGATTATGTGCAGGAGCCTGACAAGGAATCAATTTCTGATTTATTAATGACCAATATGTTAGGCTTCTTTTATGTTACATTCCAGAAAAATGTATGGATGATCTGTGTTTTGGGTACCAATTGATGTACCGAGATTTTTTTTTTCCAGATCTGTACCCTTGGACGTAGCTAGTATTTATATATTTCGGATTTCTTTTTCTTTAGAATTGATTCTTGTTGTCCAATCTGGCCACTTGGATTAAGCTAGTAATTGATATATTTCAGAATCGTTTCTCTAGTTGATGGTTGGTTTTCCTTGACATAGCAATTCACAGTTGCAGCAGTGCAAGAGAAGTACATGAAAGATGACGAGGACAAGTCAGATTACAAATAAAACGAGTTTGCATTTCCTGTTTCTGGTCCTTTATAACAGCGATGTATCTTTTTCAGGGTGTCAATTTATTATTTCTTCTCACTTTTATTTCGAAGTTTCCGACCATGAATCAGGTAACGGCTAGGCTAGCATTCACTTTTGCAATTTCTTGATGAACACGGGAGAGATTCCAGAGATAGAAATCATTAAACGATTGCAGCGTACACTAGGAAGAATGCATTCTCTTGGATGCCTGCGTGTTATTTATGATAAATTTCATGTACCATAAACTAAATAATGTGTGAGTGTATGCGTCTTATGTGTATTATCGTTCGAATCAAGAAATGGACATTTAGTAGAATTACGATATTCTAACAGCTCGTGATTAATTAATATTTATCTGACTGACCAACCGTGGAGCTAGCCGGAATTAATTTTTTGCGGTCAGTGCTCTAGGTTGGAAATGGTACTGGCTGATGTGGTCTATTGTGGAGGCCACAAGATTATATTTTGCTTGAGTTCATTCACTTCAAATATGTGTCGATTGACGAGTTTAAATTGGTATAAAGGAAAATTCTGATCTGACGGCTCTTTCTGTATCTTTTAACACGATAGACCTGACCAAAATTGGACCCTTCTGGATTAAAATGATCGATGAAATGGGGCTTTTAATTTTATTTTTTAGATATTGATTGACCAGTTCCAACAGAATAAATATTTCGCAAAGGATTTGGTTTTACATGGATTATATTTTATTTTATTTTTGGGTTGGAATGTTACTTTGTCAGTAGTGATTAAAACACATCCTATATTTATTCTCCCTAAATGGGCATGGTAAGTAGTGGAACATAAATTTTTTTTCAAAAAAAAAAAAGGAATATTCCAGGCTTTTTTTATTTGGTCAAACGATGTGTGAATGATAAATAGGTAATAAATTTGAATGTGTATTTAAATTAATGTTTGATTTTAGCTTCAAAAAATAAGGAGATTATAATGGAAACCAAAAAATCTCGATAATAATTTTCTTCTAGTGATGGAAATTCTTTTTGAAGTACATATGTGATATTTGGTGTGTTCTCTATACCCTGCTTTCAACAGTATTTATTTATTATTTAAATATAGTACATGATAAAAAAAAAAAATGTATCTACGTTTCTAAATCATGTTCAATTTCATTTGTTAATGTCTTATTTTATTGCGTTTTTAACTAAAATTTTTAAATAATAACAACAATTTTACAATATTGCCATGACAATTTAATAAAAAGATTTTATATTTATATAATTAAATGATTTAATTTTAAAAAATTTATATGATATGAAATAAATATTATTTATAAACAATATGAGAAATATAATGAATAAATAGGATTATCGTATAGCATGTACGGTTAACAAATCAAAACAAATTTCTAGTATGTTGCTAAATATTCAGTTCTAATATTAATAGCACTTATTTTATTTTTTTATTTTTTATTGACAACAAACAATCATCACTTTTTAGTAACAATACTTCTAATTAAAGATCTATGGGTAAAAGATCTACACAAAATAGTCGTTTCAAACGAATCATTAGATAGACCAATCTTAAAACGTAGTAACGAATGAAATTTTCTTGAAGAATTTGATTTTTCTGGATATCTTTTTAGTTAAAATTAGAGAATATGTGTCAATTTCTAAGTCGAACCTTCTTTATTTAAAAATAGTGAATAATAAATCTCAGAACTCATGTTTTAGTGGTGCTCGCTTTATAACAGTTTGTTAAAATGGGTTGTCTCACTATACTATTGGGCTGGGCCTTTTGTTTGTTGATTCTGTGGACTTAAGTATTTCCTGGTTGCTGGCCTCATTTGATTGTTATTATCAGCCCTTCACGTGGCTGATTCTCTGCCCTTGGAATGTGACTGTTCATATTACTTGATAGATTTGGCCCTTGGTGTTCTGACATTCGAGATTCTTCTAATTCTCTCTTAGTCTCTCTGTGCTCCCTTTTCTTTGAGTGTAAACTAGGGTTTACTTTGGTTCTTGACACTGTAATCGTGCTGAGTGTTCTTCTCAATCCATTTTTTGTGAAGTCTGTATAATAGTGTTTGTGCCCCAATATAGAATGTTTTTTTTCTGAATTTGTTTAACTTAGTGAAGGACAAATTCAAATAGGAAATGACATGATGCTGATTCTCTGCCCTTGGAATGTAACTGTTCATATTACTTGATAGATTTGGCACTTGGTGTTCTGACATTCGAGATTCTTCTAATTCTCTCTTCGTCTCTCTGTGCTCCCTTTTCTTTGAGTGTAAACTAGGGTTTACTTTGGTTCTTGACACTGTAATCGTGCTGAGTGTTCTTCTCAATCCATTTTTTGTGAAGTCTGTATAATAGTGTATAGATTTAGGGTTGGGTTTTGGTGATTGTAGTGTTTGTAATTTGAGGCAAGATTAATACGAAAAAACTATTGGTTTCTTCGAACATTTGTAGTATTTTTGGTTGAAATTTAGTGGATCTAAAGCTATATCATTTGTAGATGCTCAACGGGTGATTAGGTCTTTGTGACTGAACATCCGGACCCTACGGGGTGAAAAGTCTGTTGTTCAGTTGTTATTTTTATGTTTCTGCAATTGGTTTGTGGTTTGAGATCTTCGATCTGTTGATATTTGTGATTTAGGACCTTACAAGTGGTATCAGAGCCTCGTCTCTAGGTTAGGGTTTTTGATTCTCTGGATTCTTTCTTCAAAGCAAATCTGGGTTTATGGGTAGTTGAGTGGCTTTTTGTGTAAAAGAAAAAAATTATTGTTTTTCTTCTTCACTCGTTCTAACTTGGTGTAACTCCTGGTTAATCTTGTGTTTGTAATGAGTCTTAGTGATTCTGTTTCTTGACTCGTGCTGAGTCGACGAGTTGGATTAATTCATTCTGATTCTTGTTGAGTCCGTGACTCACTGCTGAGTTCCACTGAGTCTTGGTGACTCGTTGCTGTTCTGCATTCATTTTGGATCTATTGGAGCGATTCTAGTATTCTTTCATTGCTTTCTTCACTCTGAAACATTGAAGTTTCAGAATCTGCTATTTTCTTTAAACCCCCTCTTTAATTTCTCATAACATTACTCAGTTCTGAACTTGGTTATTAAGGTAAGCAATTCTCCATTGTTTTCCTTTGTCCAAGACCTCCTGCGAGGTCTGGGAATCTGAGGGAGCAGTGGGTTCAAAGGGTTGCCACCCCTTAAACCTTTTTCAAGACTGTAACTTTACTGTTTTGTAAGTTGTAATTGTCTTATTTTTATATTGCATTGATAAGTATATTTAATTGTTAGTCTACTATCTCTGCTGTGTAAGATGCCTGAAACATTGTACTCTGTGTGGCGTATAATTGCAATTTGTGAACATTATCTGTCATCATGTCCACTGCACATAAGTTTGAACTTGAGACATGGAACGGTACTGGAGACTTTAGTCTCTGGCGCCAGAAGATGAGGGCTTTTTTACTTCAGCAAAGGTGTGTTGCAGCCCTTAATGGTCAATGGGCTGCAAAAACCAATACCTATAAAAGGCAGGAATTAGATGACATTGCATGGAGTTTTATTTTCTTGCATTTGATTGATAATGTAATCAGAAATGTTGGTGAAACTACCTCTTCTCAAGCCTTATGGACTAAATTGGAATCTCTTTATTTGACTAAGACTGTGCCTAATAAGTGTTATCTCCTAAGGCTGTTTTACAACTTTAGATTTGACCCCTCATCTGATTTGGAAGATAACCTTGACAGATTCACAAAATTAATTCAAGACTTAGAAAACTGTGACAAGGAACTTTCTGATGATCAACAAGTTGTTTCCCTTTTAAACTCTCTTAGTGATAAATACAAAGACATCAGAACTGCTTCAGAATATGGGGGCCAAGATCTCATTATTGATATTGTTACTTCAGTCTTAAGAAACAAAGAACTTGAGCTGAAAGTTGAATCTAAAGATTCTAAATACGGGGAAGGGTTGTACATAAAGGAGAAGTGAAATCCTAATAAGAAGCAACCTACCTTTAACTTCAATTCTCAAAAGAAAGCTAAGTCATAGAATTTCAGATTCAAGGATAAGAACAAAAATCATGTGAAATTCAAGAATCAAACCAGGAAATGTTACTACTGTGGGAAGGCAGGTCATTTAATCAAAAATTGTTTTAAGAAAATCTCTGATATGAAAGATAAGAATAATCAAGAAGGATTTGCAGCCTTGATCTTCAAGAATGATTCTGACATTCAAGGAGTTGTCCTTGTAAATACCACTAAAAGAGATCCAAAAGAATGGGTCATTGATTCTGGATGCACTTTCCACATGTGCCCCAATATAGAATGTTTTTTCTGAATTTGTTTAACTTAGTGAAGGATAAATTCAAATAGGAAATGACATGAGTTGTCTAATAAAGGAAATTGGAAAGATCAAGCTGTTAATGAATAACTACACTCTTGAACTTGATAAGTGCAGATACGTTCCTGAGCTTAAAAGATATCTAATCTTCTTGGGTCAATTGGATGACAAATATAATATAATGATTCATAAAGGTCTCTTAAGACTTAAATAAGGGAACAAGACTATCATATCTTCTCTGAAACTGAATGGGATCTACACTGTATCTGTTGATCTTGTTATTTATCACTATTCTGCAGCCTTAAACTCTGAATCTAAAAAGTCACTTATTTAGCATAAGAGACTTCGTCACATTTCTGGAAAAGGACTTACCATTTTAAACAAATTGGGATGTTTTGGTAAAGATAAAATCAAACAGTTAGATTTTTGTGAAAATTGCATCTTGGGAAAACATAAAAGGTTACATTTTAAAACTGGAATACATAAATCCTCTTCAATTTTGGAGTATCTACATGCTGATCTTTGGGGTCCAGCATCTGTAAATACTCTAAGTGGATTCAGATTTTATTTACTAATCGTTGATGATTTTTGAAGGAAAATTTGGACCTTTCTGTTAAAACACAAATCTGATACTTCTAAAGTCTTTAAACAATGAAAACTGTTTATTGAAAACCAAACAAATAAGAAAATCAAAGCACTAAGGACTGATAATGGTTTTGAGTTTTGTAACTCAGAATTTGATTCATTTTGTAAAGAATCTGGAATCTTAAGACATAGAAATGTAACATACACACCTCAGCAAAATGGAGTTGCTGAGAGAATGAATAGATATCTTTTAGAAAAAGTGAGATGTATAATTTACAGTTCTAGTCTTCCTAAGTTTTTTTGGGGAGAAGCCCTAAAAACTGCAACTTACTTTATTAATAGAAGTACTTCTAGTGCCATTGATTTTCAAGTCCCTGAAAAATTGTGGTCTGAAAAAATACGTGATTATACTAGATTAAAAGTTTTTGGCTGCACTGCTTATTAACACCAAAATGAAGGTAAGCTTGAACCTAGATCCCTAAAATGTGTTTTTCTAGAATATGAGGAAGATGTTAAAGGGTACAGATTTTGGGTCAAGTGCTAAAATGGTTTTAAAGTCATTGTTAGTAGAAATGTCATTTTTAATGAAGATGACATGCCTTGTTATGAATTATCTAATCAAAAAGCTCCTGAATCTACATCTGTAAAGAAAACTGTTTTGGAAAATGAATCTGAAAATGTTGTTATTCAAGATGATTTCATTAAGGTGGAGTCTATTCAATCTGGCCTTCAGCCTGATCCAACTGAATCTGAATCTGAGCTTGAATCTCATGAATCTTCTCTTGCTAGTTACGGGTTAACCAAAGATAGAGAAATAAGAGAAATAAGACCTTCAACTAAATTCAACAATGATGATTTTGTAACATTATTTTCTGCTCTTGACTCTGTTAACTCTGAATCTGTATCTTTTGATGATGTTGTTAACTGTTTTGACTTTAAATTCTAGAAAGAGGCTATGAATGAAGAAATTGATTCTCTTATCAAAAATAAAACTTGGGTTTTGGTTGAAAGACCTGAAAATCAAAAAGTTGTTGATTGCAAGTAGATTTATAAGATAAAACGAGGGGATTTTGATTCTGAAAATAAGAGGTATAAAGCTAGATTAGTTGCCAAGGACTTTACTCAAAAGGAAGGAGTTGACTATAATGAGATTTTCTCACCTGTAGCAAAATATACTTCAATCAAAATTATGCTAGCTTTGTCTGCTCATTTTAATTGGGAATTGGATCAGCTTGATGTCAAAACAGCTTCTCTGATTGGTGACTTGAACGAAACTATATATATGAATCAACCAATGGGATTTGAGGAAAAATCCAAAATTGAAAAAGTTTGTTTGATGAAAAAATCTCTGTATGGGTTGAAACAAGCCCCCAGGCAGTGGTACATCAAGTTTAATACACATGTTCAGAAACTGGGTTTTGAAAGAAGCAAGTATGATTCTTGTTTCTTCTTCAAAGGGTCAGGTGGACCCGAATCTATCTACTTGCTACTATATCTAGATGATATGTTACTTGCATGCCATGATAAATTTGAAATTGACGTTATTAAATCCAAGTTGAAATATGAATTTGAAATGAAAGATTTAGGTGAAGCTAAAAGAATACTTGGAATGGAAATAACTAGGGATAGAAATAATTGCATCTTGTTGTTAAAACAATGTTCCTATGTAAAGAAAATACTTGAAAAATTTTCTATGCTTGAGTGCAAACTTGTTTCTTTACCTATTGCCAATCATTTTAAATTGACTAGTGAACAATCACCTAAAACTGAAGATGAATTTTGTAGAATGCAAAATGTTTCTTATGCTAATACTATAGGCTCAATTATGTATCTTATGGTCTGCACCAGACCTGATTTGGCTCATGGTATCAGTGTCTTAAGCAAATTTATATCTAATCCAGGTGAAACTCATTGGTTAGCAGTAAAATGGATGCTAAGATATTTAAAAGGATCATCTGAATTAGGTTTAGAATTTAAAAGGAGTAAAGAAGGCATAAAATTAAAAGGTTACACAGACTTAGATTTTGTTGGTGACTTAGACAATAGGAGATCCACATCCTCTTATATTTTCACTTTGTGTGATGGATGTATTAGTTGGAAGTGATGATGTGAAAGAATACATTGCTACATGTGATGCTGTGAAAAAATGTATGTGGCAGAAAGGCTTGTTAAATGAAATTGGTTTTGTTAATGATTCTATTGATATATACACTGATAACTAAAGTGATATTCATATTAGTAAAAATCATGTTTATCATGATAGAACAAAACATATAGATATTAAGTTTCACTTTGTGAGAAATATGGTTGAGAAGGGTTTAATCAGTTTGGTTAAAATTCCAACAGAATACAATCCTTCAGACGTGGGGATAAATGTATTACCTCTAAATAAATTCAAAAATTGCTTGAAGATTTTAAATATCACTTGATGTGATAATTAGAACTTCAAGCAATGTTATTTTTGAATAAATCTGAATAATTTTGTGTTTTTCTTTTTGCAAGTTTTTGGAGCATATGAAGCAAAGTAAGTATAGCATATTCTTGATCTATTATAGTAGCCATAGTATAGTTCAGCAAGGTGGAGATTGTTAAAATGGGATGCCTCTCTATACTATTGGGCTGGGCCTTTTGTTTGTTGGTTCTGTGGACTCAAGTATTTACGGGTTGCTGGCCTCATTTGATGGATATTATCAGCGCTTCACGTGGTTGATTCTCTGCCCTTGGATTGTAACTGTTCATATTACTTGATAGATTTGGCCCTTGGTGTTCTGGCATTCGAGATTATTCTAATTTTCTCTTTGTCTCTCTGTGCTCCCTTTTCTCTGAGTGTAGACTAGGGTTTATTTTGGTTCGTGACAATGTAATCATGTTGAGTGTTCTTCTCAATCCATTCTTAGTGAAGTTTGTATAATAGTGTATAAAGAGAGGGTTGGGTTTTGGTGATTGTAGTGTTTGTAATTTGAGGCGAGATTAATACGAAGAAATTATTGGTTTCTTCGAACATTTGTAATATTCTTGGTTGAAACTTAGTGGATCTAGAAATGTATCATTTGTGGATGATCAACGGGTGATTAGGTCTTTTTGACTGAACATCCGGACCCTACGGGGTGAAAAATCTGTTGTTCAGTTGTTATTTTTATGTTTCTACAATTGGTTTGTAGTTTAAGATCTTCGATCTGTTGATATTTGTGATTTGGGACCTTACACAGTTTAAAATTAAGATTGTGTTACCTTAACAGGTCACAATAATTGAAGGTCCCATTCCATTCAGTACTCAACATATCCAATGATAAGTGTAAATATTATATTTATTTTGGGCATTAAAATGATATTTGAAAGTGATTTTATGAACAAGATTCTTAACTTTATATGTTTATTGATTATTTTAGG
>CAIGRF010102767.1:0-16072 GCA_903798235.1 Fraxinus ornus | reverse complement strand
TGGGTCCGCCCCTGATTGTAGTTATGGACCTTATGGTGAAAGTTTGATGATCGCCAGTAAAATTATCCCACTTATGTAACATGCAAATAAACAAATAAATTTTAATCTTTCCCTAACAGCTCAAGTTGTGGGCCAGGCCCACTGGGTTGCCTTAGCTGCTGCTGGATCACGTGGTTGGTTCTTGGCCAATAATTTCTGAACTTCAATGGTTGGTCTTTTCGACCCTTCATGTAGTTATTGGGCTTTGGCCCAGATTCTAATTTGGTTCTATTTTCTTTGTATTTTAGCTTTCCAATATTTCCCTCTTATTTATTTATTTATTTTTTCCCCCCTTTCTTAGCCATTTTTCAAGGTTAGGGTTTATGATTTCCTATTAATTCATCCCTGTTAAAATTTTTCTTGGCTGCAGTGGTGATGAAGGCAAGGCTGATCTTCTGGTGCCCTCCCTTTTCACGCTATCCTCTAAAATGAAGGCTATGTAATCACAAACAAAGCGGATTTGGTTGCTCTGCACTTGTTGCTTAATTAGAGTTTGATTTTATTTTGTTAACGATCAAATCTTCACGTGTGGCATGAAATTGCATCAAATTGGAAACTCTTTATCGAATATAGCTTCTTCTCAAATAGCCATAACAGAAAATTTCACCAAGTCACTGATTAAGCTCAATTGCCTTCTGAAAAACCTCAATCACGCCCAAAAATACTGGGACGCACTCCACCTCTTCCAACAAATCCATTCTACCCACCATTTGAAACCTGACCATTACACCTTATCGACTGCCCTTGCTGCCTGCAGCAACCTTCGTGATGTACATGTTGGTTCCCAAATCCATAGCCACGCCATGAAGTCAGGTTTCAAAGAATTCCCTCATGTCTCAAATACTCTGCTTTCCCTTTATGCAAAGTCATGGGATATAGCGTTGGTCAAAATGGTCTTTGATGAAATAAAAAGACCAGATATTTATTCTTGGACCACATTGTTATCAGCTTGTATGAAGCTTGGTGAACCGGAGTACGCATTTTTGATGTTCGATAAAAGTCCGCAAGAAAATGTTGCAATTTGGAATGCGATAATCACTGGATGTGCTGAAAATGGACATGCTGAGGTTGTATTTAATCTTTTCGAGAAAATGCATGTGTTGGGTGTAAAACATGATAATTATACTTTTGCTAGTGTTTTGAGTTTGTGTTCTTTAGAGATGTTGGATTCTGGAAGGCAAGTGCATTCATTGATTGTCAAGACTGGGTTTTTGGTAAGATCTTCAGTGATTAATGCTTTACTTACTATGTATTTTAACTGCAGAAGTATTACAGATGCATATGGAGTATTTGAGGAAACAAGAGGTGAACTAGGAGATGAAATAACTTACAATGCAATGATGGCTGGTCTATCAAGCATGGAAAGAGGTGACGATGTCTTGTTAATTTTCAAAGACATGCAAAAAGCTGGTTGGAGACCAACAGAATTAACTTTTGTGAGTGTCATAAGTGTGTGTTTGTTGTCTAGAGTTGCTACTCAAGTACATGGCCAAGCTATTAAGATGGGTTTTGAAGATTGTACGTCTGTGAGTAATGCAGCAATAACCATGTATTCTAGTTGTGGGGACTTGAATGCAGCTCACATGGTTTTCATGAGAATAAAAGAGAAGGATATTGTGTCATGGAATGCAATTATAACAAGCTATGCTCAAGAGAGTTTGAGTGCAGATGCAATCTTAGCGTACCTTCAGATGCAAAGGGACGACTTTGAACCCGATGAGTTTACAATTGGAAGCTTATTAGCGAGCTCCGAGTTGCTAGTGGTTGTTGAGATGATTCAAGCCAGCGTAACAAAAAAAGCACTTATCTTGAAAATTGAAGTTTCAAATGCATTGCTTTCTGCTTTTTCCAATCTTGGTGAACTGAACCAAGCCAATAAATTGTTCCATGAAATGTCATACAGGAATTTGATCTCGTGGAATACATTAATTTCTGGATTTCAATTAAACGGATTGCCTGTAGGCGGTTTGCAGCAATTTCATGAATTGCTTCTATCAGGATTGAGGCCAAATGTTTACACCCTCTGCCATGCTTTGAGCATTTGTGCCAGCATTTCGGATCAACAGCATGGAAAACAGCTTCATGGATACATTCTCACTTCTGGGTATTTTTCGCAAATTTCTCTGGGCAATGCGCTTGTTACGATGTATGCTAAGTGCGGAGCTTTGAGTTGGTCCTTGAAAGTTTTTCAGACAATGATTGGAAAAGATATAATATCTTGGAACTCAATTATATCTGCCCATGCACAGCATGGACAAGGCAAGGAAGCTATTGATTGTTTTGAGGCTATGCAAGATTCTGGTGGAATCATACCCGATAAAGCCACCTTTACTGCAGTTCTTTCAGCTTGCAGCCATTCAGGTTTAGTTGCTGACGGCATTAGGATATTCAACTCAATGGTCCGTAGCTATGGTATGGAACCTGAAGTACAGCATTTTTCTTGTGTTATTGACCTGTTAAGTCGAGCTGGATTTCTTGATATATCAGAGAGAATAATTAACGATAATGATATTGACATTGATCCCAGTGTCTGGTGGACATTATTCAGTTCGTGTGTTGCTCATGGTAATCTTGAATTGGGAAGTATTGCTGCAGGATTTCTGTTAAAAACTGAATATAATGACCCAGCTGTTTATGTTCTCTTGTCAAATCTTTATGCCAACGCAGAGAAATGGGAAGAGTCGGCCGCTGTGAGGGAATTGATGAGAAGATATGGGGTGATCAAGCAACCCGGTAGCAGTTGGATCTGATCATAAAACTAATCACTTAGTTGCTGACTTAAATATAGATATGATTGTATTCAAACACGAACAATACTATGAATCGTGAGAGTGCATTGTTAGCATTTCCCACAGTCCGGTACAATTGAGTTTTGTAGTGTATAAGCTGAAGGCAAACCTCCAGTTCCACACTGACGGGTTAGGCTCATTTTCGTTACAATGGAATCAAAGGTGTACGTCAAGGATCATTGGCTTTTCTCTAGCCCTACTATTTGGACTCCAGCCCTAGCACTGAGGAGGCTAGATAGAAATGTGTAATGGAGCAGTGGATAAGTAGACAATACTTGTATATTCATTGGAATGTATAATTGTAAATGAAGTTTGACCATTTAAAAATGAGTTATAAATTCATCCAAACGGAGGCTAAGCATCAGCAAATGCACTTTCTGTGTGGTCAAATTCCAACTCGTGTGAATATGAACATGGAAGATACAAATAATAGCATATTTACAATGAAGTTGGGCAAGTATACAACATCCCAATGAATTATAAAGATGCAGAGAGTGACATAAATCTATTGATGACGTACTCGATAAATACACAACATCGCTCTCATTTTCACAATTTTATTTGAAGAATTGCAGAAATACGAGATGATCTTACATGTTTAGACTATCTAACTCTGCTACTTGTATTTATACAACATGCATCCACACCTTCAAAATACGCCCCCAAGGCACAAATAATCAAAACAAGCTTCACGCATTTACTTGCATGATCAGAAGAATTCAGAAGAGGCAAAAAAACACTTTGTATAGGGCTCTAGCCTAAGTGTTAAAAGGGTAGATACCACTGGCTGCAGAATAAGGCCATACCAGCAATCAAACCAGTTCTACTGAAGCCATCTTTGAAAGACTAAACTCTTATAAAAGAAGAAGCAAAAGCTCAGAGAGTAGGATAGGGAGCTGCTGGCATGCTTCTATTGGTCATTGTTCTAATGTTTCCTTTATCAACAGCAGATATGAAGGCAACATGTAGCTCTGTTGGAACCTGTCCTATGAGAAGCTAGTAGAAATGAAAAAAATCGATTGAGGTCGAAGAGGTAAGAAAAATTCTTATTTCAAGCTTCTGCTTCCGTGCCTAAATGTTAAGGGTGCTTGTCGCCACTAGTAAGTAAGCATCTTTTCCTACGATAAGCTATGGCATGATCTCATCTCTCTAAATGATAACAATGATCGACAATGAGTTGTGGCGGCGATTTGAATTCTGCTGTTACATACAGATGAGGAAAAACCCAAAGCATAAAATAATTCTACCGGAAGAAAATAAGACATTAAATGAGACATTTGATAACATGTTTGATAAAGTGGATTGGACTGTCCTTAAATTGTGGTTATGAATCGAATTTCTTTATCTTACTGGAAAAAATTTTAAAGTCATTCAAGAATAATGATTATTTAGCATTTTAGCTTCTTCATTTCATTGAAATTTAAAGCAAAAAATGGAAAAATAATACCCGAATAGTAGGAGGTCTGTTTTGACCTTCTTAGAAGTGGTTAAATTTTAGTGCTCTTACTCTGTTTGGCACCTATTTTTCAAAATTAATTTTTCTCAAATTTATTTTCAATTACATATTTTTTCAATAAAATAATTTTGTACGTAAATTCATAACTTCAATCCGTAACTTTTGAATAAATAGTAGAAGAAATGACTTCGACAGTTTTTGTCCAAAAATCTATACAGCCAAAGGTTAATCTCTTGTTTGGTTGAGATTTTTAGAGAATAAATTGGTGAGAAATAATTTTTTTGGCAGAATGTAGGGTTAAAAATGGGAAAAGATTTGAGTTTAACTTAAAATTATTTTATGAAAGAAATGTAATTTAACTTTTTAGCATAGGAGTAACCAGTTGTTCATGATCTTTTAACTTTTTAGCATAGGAGTAACCATTACTCTCAGTTTAATTTCACATTATGGATACTAAGGTTTTATATTGTTATCATCAATTGATTTACATTGTGTACATATACTTGATATCTCATTTTTTTTCTTGCCAAAAGTCGAGTTGCGGTCGACTTTTCAAATGTATATTAGGAATTTACTATATACTAATCGACAACAATAATTTTGTTTTGAATTAAGTACTTATTTCTATTAGGAGTAATGATGGTATACATAAAGCATCAAATCTGCTATTTGCAAGGATTGTAATGCAAATTAGAAGATATAGATGAGGCCTTTTTGCTGAAACAAATGGGACTACTGTGCTCTTTTATGCTACAAATTGTAGAATTATTTTGCTATTGAAAGTGTGCGAAACATTATAGATACTGTCTTAATCGAAAATTTTCAATTTCCTGCAAATTTTAAGAAGTAATATCATGTGTGTGAATTCTGTTACTATGAGAATTGGGTTCTCAGGATAAAAGGATTATAGCCTCTGACGTCTATGATGTTGTGTTTTGTGTTATTTGTCTCTTGATATTATATACAATTGGTCCAAAGCGTCAAGCTACTACTGTATTGCCTTTCATGAAGGATATACCGTGTGAATCTCTAGACAAGCTAATATTTTGTTTGCTCTGCATGAAGGATATACTGTGTGAATTTATCAGATGATATACTGACGTGATTTCCTTCTCCAGAATGGTAGAATTAGTTCTATGGATTTCCATAAGTCATCAAATTATTTGGTAACAGCTGGTGACGATGAATCAATTCGCCTATACGACGTAGCCAATGCAACATAATCATCTTCTTTTTGACTTTCAAGTAAAGCTCAAGTTTATTGGATATTTTTATTTTACCTAACATAAATTATGTTGTGATTCTTGTCAATTTTTAATATTTTTGGGACTTAAGAAAAGTTTTGTATTATGAGAGCTTAGGTATAAAGTGAAAGGAATGTAAATCCCTTTGTGGACACGTTCTTCACTCTTCAGTTTAGGTGATTTCTTTAACTTTTTCCAATAAATTTCGAGTTCTCTTTCTCAAATTTGAAGCTATAAATCATTTGTTAAATGACAAGACTGTTGGTCCATGAGTGTCCAAATTTTTTAATTTTTTGCAATTTTTACACCTTGGAATTTATTTTTGTTAGGATTTTTTTGTGGCTATGGTACCTCGACTTAAAATCATCTTTCCGTAGGCATATTATATGTTCTTGCATCAAATTAAAATATCAAAAATACTGCTCTGTCATGCCTGTAAAAGGCCTGGCAGAGCTGAGCTCTCACATGATGTGGATCCCTCATTAAAAAAACCCCGAAAAACCTAGCCCGCCACTGTTTGTGAGAGGACCTGTACCAGGTCGGGCAAAATGGGCTTGGCACCCCAGCACTGCTCATATTTGCTTGAAACATCCATGCTGAGTTCATATCATTTGAACTCAATTCTTTTTTCTTTCCTCTTCTAAATATTGTTCACCTAAAAATGCCAAAAAAAGGTCATACACCTTGCATCCATAAGTAAAAGATGAACCGAAACTTAATTTTTTTATAGCCAGAAATCCTTGGCCTATCCATGCAACCACTCTTTTCTATCCCGAGTTAATGGAGCTAACAGCTATTAAGTTCTTATGTGACCAAAGAGAGTGTGTCTGAGATCCAGCTATGATCCAGAAAACTAGGATAGTCATTTAGACTCTTCCTGTCTTTTATATAAAAAATTGGACTACATAATTTTATAGTAAAGGTTAGTCAAGTATCTAAAAGAGCTTCTGCTCCTACTAAAGCAATATTGTGCTAAGGGAAATGGAAGGACTTGTATTTGGAAATTACTATTCTGTTATTAAATATTCAACACAGAAATGAAAGGTGGGCTTCTTTTTCACTTACATATACAAAAAGTTGGACTTCTCATCCCTTTTTATTTTAAATAATTGTTGCTGCATCAAGATGATATTTTTCTGTCAGAAATGGTCAACAGTGGCTCAATCACCACGTGTCAGTTTTGATATGAAAAATGTATGCTACTTCCAGCTTCTCAAGGGTTATTTAAGATTATGAATACTTGTTAGGATATAAGATTTTCAATCCAACTGGCATTGTTATATTATATCAAATTGTTGAATTACTTCATATAAAAGTTTAGACTGTTACATACGATGCATACATATCATTTAAATTTTATTTTCAACATACCTCCTTATGTGTGGGCGGAATTCATATTTTTTTCCCAATAAGAGCATCTTTAAGAAACTCTTTATTTTTAAAAAGCATATTCTACAATTTAGAGTGTATCTATATAAATTTAGAGAGTAAAGAATTATAAGTACTCCAACAGACTCTTTATATTTAAAACTTAGAAATTTTAAATACTTTAACAAACTCTTTATAACACGGAGTTTTAATACTCCCAAAAAAAATCTATTGTTTTTCTCTACCTTTTATTTTCACTAGCTTTTCTCTAAATTAATATATTATTTTTCTCCACTGAAAATTGAAATACTTTGAATATATTTAATTATAAAGAATGTTGGCTCTCCAAATTTAGAGAGTCAAATTCACTCTCTAAATTTTAATTTTAATTTTAATTTAAAGAGACTCTTGGAGCATAATTTTAAGTGTTGACTCTTTAAAACAGAAAACATTTTATGTTCAAAAAGTCTCTTGGAGATATTCTAAAGCTTACTTGTGCACATTTTTTTTATAAATGAATGGTGGCGAAATTGAAACCTGTGATCTTTTGCTTGCTTTGATACATATTGAGACTTGAGATTCTATCCTAAAATGTCAATCTTGTTTAAAGGAATAATAGAAACCTTTATATATTGGTTAGTGATGTTGTATTATTGAAACTCAAAGATAGAATTGCAGAGAAGAATGTATTATTCATTTCACGTGAAAAGTCTAAGTACAAGATATAAATAGAAGAAAAATAGGTGAAAAACAAAACAAGCGGGAGAGAAATGAAAAGAAAGCACAATATCAGTTGGCATAACTAATTGCCAGCTGGAGCTAACTAAAATATCGTCTTCTAACTTCTAATACTCCCCCTCAAGATGTGCTGTAAATGTCTTTTACAAACATCTTGGACAACAAGTAGTTGATTGTTGAAGTTGGTAACGGTTTGGTGAAGAGATCCGCGAGCTGATGTTTTGAACGTACATGCAGGAGCTTAATGATTCCAGCATTGATTTTGTCACGTATGAAGTGACAATCAATTTCTACAATTTCTATATGTTTGGTCCATTCGTGAAACACTGGGTTGGTGGCAATCTGAATTGCAGCATGATTATCACAGTATAGTGTGGCAGGAGAAGATAGATTTACTTGAAAATCTTTCAACAATTGTTTAATCCATAAAATCTGACTAACAGCTAAAGCAAGAGACATATCTTCTGCTTCTGCAGGCGAACGAGATATAGTTCACTGCTTCTTGGATTTCCATGACACCATGGAACCACCAACAAATATACAAAAGCTCGTAGTGGATTTTCGTGTATCAATACAAGAGCCCCAATCAGCATCTGAAAATCCCCTAATATTAATGTCTGATCTTGAGTGCGCTTGTGAAGAGAACAAAAGACCCTGGCCAGGATGCCCCTTCAAATATCTCAGTAGATGACGTACTGCTTTTAGATGTGGCATCCGGGGTTGAGACATGTATTGGCTCAACTTATGGACCGCAAAAGTTATATCAGGACGTGATAACGTTAGGTATATTAGTTTGCCAATTAGTTTCCTGTAATGAGAGCTATGGTAGTAAGTTTCCTTCATGTAGACTGAGAGGTAACTTAGCATCCATAGGGCTGTAACTGGTTTACAGTCTAGATATCCAGCATCTTCAAGAAACTGCATAGTATACTGTCTCTGAGATATAACAATCCCCAATGATGAGCGAGCAATCTCAATTCTTAAGTATTTGAGATGTCCCAAATCCTTAAGTCTGAACTGGGAATGCAAGAAAGCCTTTAAAGAGTTAACCATCTGAAGGTTTGGCCATGTTATTACTATGTCATCCACATAGACTAATAAAGCCACAAAATTATCTTCAGAACCTTTGGTGAAGAGAAAATAGTCAGCCTTCGACTGTGTAAAACTGTGTTTAATGAGAGTACAAGTGAATTTAGAATTCCACTGCCTTGAGGCCTGCTTCAATCCGTATATAGATTTATGCAATCGACATACTAACCTCTCCCCCTGTTTGGATGATCTGAATAAATCATATCCAAGTGGGAGATCCATGTATACTTCTTCAAACAAATCACCATTTAAAAATGTTTTATTCACATCCAATTGAATTAAGTGCCAATTAAAATGTGTTGCAAGAGTAAGAAGCAGCTTGATAGTAACTGTCTTGGCTACAAGGGAGAAGGTTTCAAAGTAGTCCAATCCCTTTTGTTGAGTGTAGCCTTTTGCAACAAGGCATGCCTTACGCCTTTCTAGCGAACCATCTGAATTAAATTTGTTTTTATAAATCCACCTACAACCTATAGACTGCTTTCCAGGAGGCAGGTGTACAATGGACCAGGTATGATTATCTTCCATGGCCTTTAATTCAAGTCTCATTGCCTCACACCACTGAGGATTTTGACTGCTTGATGAAAAAATTAAGGTTCAATCTGAGATGATATGGATAGTGCAAAGTGTCTATGAGGATTGGATAAACCTTGATATGAGATGAAATTGCCAATGTGATATGGAGAGAAAGGAATGAATAGGATATTCATGAAGGTATCTGGGAGGCCTGGAGGATCTTGTGGACTTTCGAATGACTGGATTTATTTGTCTGATAGCGTGTGGTTGACTAAGTAGGTGAGATTCTAGAGCAGGATTTTGTGTTAGTGGAAGAGTCTGGAAAGGTAACACAAGGTCAGGAAAGGGATCTAATACTTGATCAGACTCCACAATGGTGTGAAAAGGGAATGTTTCTTCATGAAAAACCACATCTCTGGAAATGAAGCCCTTTACTCCTGATGGATAGCCTAAGAATACACATGGCTTGGCTTGAGGTTGGAATTTATTTCTGTGTGCAACAAGTGTGGATGTAAATCCTAAACACCAAAAAACTCGAAGATTGGAGTAATCAGCAGGTTTAGTATATAAAATTTCATAGGGTGTTTTATGATTTAAAATAGGAGATGGAGTCCTATTTATGAGATATACTGATGTTAATATACATTCAGACTAGAAATGAATAGGAATTCTGGATTGAAAGAATAAAGCTCGAGCCACGTTCAACAGATATTGATGTTTTCTTTCCACAACAGAGTTTTGTTGTGGCCTTTCAACACAATTGTGCTGATGAATAACTCATCTTTCATCAAATAATTCTTTACAGGACAGTTCATGAGCATTATCTGATCTGAAGACCTTAATGTTGGCATTAAATTGTGTAGTAACCATGTTGAAGAAATGATTTATTGCACATGCAGTATCAGATTTTTTACGGAGCAAATATATCCATGTAAATCTGGAACAGTCATCAAACAGAGTCAGAAAATATTTATGTCCCGTGTGTGATGATGTATGATAGGGTCCCCATATGTCACAATGCAACAGATCAAAAGGTTTGTTAGAGAAGTTATTGTGTGACTCAAATGATAATCTTCTCTGCTTAGCTATTGGACAAATATAACAAGGAAATTGTCTATTCAACTTGGAAATATTACAAGACAATTGATCTTCTAATGCATCTAATCTCTTAAAAGATACATGCCCCAGTCTGTTATACCACACACGAGCAGACACATTGCCAACAAAATTATTTGAAAATGAATTAAAACTTCTGATATCCAGCACATAAAGTCCATGAACTTTGTTACCCTTGTCAATCATCCTCTTGGTGATAGTCTCCTGAATGTGAAACTGGTCCTCAGAGAAGTGTAATGTGAGTTGAGAATTTGTAGTTAATGCACTGACTGATAGTAAATTGAGTTTGAACTGTGGTACATATAAAACATCATGTAGAACCAAATTAGGACTTAGCCCGATTTCACCACAAAGGTTGACTACTATTCTTTTTTGTTTTGGCAGAGCAATGCTTGCTTTTTCAACTGGTCTCATTGTTACAAAAGCCTCAGCATTACAGCAAACATGTTTATTAGCCCCTGAGTCTACTATCCAAAAATCTTTTGTATCAATAATAGGAGAAACTGATATGGAGTGACAAATACCTGCAGTGTTTGAAGTATTCTGTTTATCCAGATCAGTAGAATTAGCATTTGAGCTAGATGATAAATGACTGGATAACATGTTCATCAGCTGCTTGTATTGATCTGAGTTCAAATTCTGCATAAAATCTCCCATTCCAGGTTGATTATCAGGATTCTGATTGATGTTGTTAGTGCTCAACTTATTAACACGGCTATTGGCAGAGTAATTTTGACCAGTTTCCCTAGGTCTTGGCTTAAAACCTGGGGGGTATCCATGGATCTTATAACAATTATCAATTGAATGTCCATGGTACTTGCAGTGAGTACAATAAGGTTTATCTTTCCTCCTGAAGTTAATAAAATTACCAACTCTAGATCCATCATTTCGAGGATTATAATTCATCATCGATTTCACATTTTCAGATATGAAAGAATTCATCACTGGCCTTGCATTTTCAGATCTGATAACAAAAGCAGCAGTTCATCAGCTGCTGGTATTGATCTGAGTTCAAATTCTGCATAATATCTCCCATTCCAGGTTGATTATCAGGATTCTGATTGATGTTGTTAGTGCTCAACTTATTAACACGGCTATTGGCAGAGTAATTTTGACCAGTTTCCCTAGGTCTTGGCTTAAAACCTGGGGGGTATCCATGGATTTTATAACAATTATCAATTGAATGTCCATGGTACTTGCAGTGAGTACAATAAGGTTTATCTTTCCTCCTGAAGTTAGTAAAATTACCAACTCTAGATCCATCATTTCGAGGATTATAATTCATCATCGTTTTCACATTTTCAAATATGAAAGAATTCATCACTGACCTTGCATTTTCAGATCTGATAACAAAAGCAGCAGCACTATTAGCATCATTTCCTAACGATTGTGTGCTCAGCTTCTTCTGATTTTTCTCCTGCACCATGAGTGCAAGAACTATGTTAATAGGTGGTATAGGATCCATAAGCAGGATTTGTCCTCTAGCATGAGAAAATGAATCATTCAACCCCATGAGGAATGACATGATGTACTCCATCTAATAGTACTTGTTTATCTCCTCAACTCCACCACAAGTGCACTTTCCACAGGTGCAGTTAGGCCTGAAATTGATCAACTCTTCCCAAACAGTCTTTAACTTCGTAAAATACACGCTAACAATGTTTTGATCTTGAGCTAAGTTCATCAATTCTTTCCTTAGCTGAAAAATCCGTGGTCCATTACTTTGTTGAAACCTTTCTTTGAGATCATTCTAGATCTCGTGAGCTGTAGACGCATAGATAATGCTAGCCGAAATCTCCTTCGAAACTGAATTGAGTATCCATGAAATAACTATGTTGTTATTCCTAATCCATGAATTGACTAAATCAGGACTTGATTCTTCTGGTTTCTCCATCGATCCATCAATGAATGCTAGTTTATTTTTCACCGAAAGTACGATTGTCATCACACGACTCCACGATGCATAATTTTCTCCTATAAGCAGTTAAGAGACTAGTACCAATCCCGAATTGTCTGAATGATGGAGAAAAAATGGACTAGATGGTTCATCAATGGCTGACTTGCTCATGGATGAATTCACATCAGAATCTGCTTGATTTTGTGCTGGTTCCATTACAATAGAATGGAAGAAAATAGCCCGATAGAATGGAAGAAAATAGCCCGAAGAATATGAACTTAAGAGCTGGAAGGTTTCTGCTCTGATACCATATTGAAACTCAAAGATAGAATTGCGGAGAAGAATGTATTATTCATTTCACGTGAAAAGTCTCCAAATACAAGATATAAAAAGAAGAAAACTATGTGAAAAACAAAATAGGCGGGAGAGAAATGAAAAGAAAGCACAATACCAGCTGACATAACTAATTGCCAGCTGGAGCTAACTGAAATATCGTCTTCTAACTTCTAATATGTATTAACCAATGTGTTCCCTTAAATGTCCCCGCAAGATGTCATTTCATTTGAGAATGACAATCTTGGAATCTAATAGCTTGTTTATGCTTCTTGACATATCAAATGTCTTGTTTGAGCATTATAGACTTTGAATCATTTGATTTGAAAGCTTAAATTGTTAGATTAAAAAGCAACACATGCATATCATTTATATTTTGTCTTCAACGCTAATACTTTTGCTTCATTTTAATCGACTAATGATATAATTTTAGCAACTCATTTTTGTTTTGTTGTATGTGCTAAAAGAGCTCATTTAATGCTTCAGATGTCTGAAGACAATATATAGCAAAAAATATGGGGTTGATCTGGTTAGCTTCACTTCTCATCCATTGACTGTTATTTACTCCTCAAAGAATGGCTGGGATGGTATGTATGTACCTATATTATATTTCAAAAAAAAAAAAAAAAAAGGTTATTGATTCATCTTTTTAACAATTACTGAATCACTGCGGCTTCTCTCGTTGCATGACAACAAATATTTACGTTACTTTAAGGGCCATCATGAAAGGTATGGTTCTTGACTCGATATTTGTTCTGGCATAGTTCATAACTATCATCATTATTTATTCCCACATGAAAACCATATTATTTTTCAAAATACTGCTTGAACTTGATGGTTTACTATTTGTATTTTAGGGTTGTTTCCCTTAGCTTGTGCTCTAGGAAAGAATATTTTATCTCTGGATCTCTTGATTGGACTGTTTTGCTTTGGGACCGAAGAGCAGATAAATGTCAGGTGGAGGCCATGGCCATTTTATCTTCTGTTTTTTAATTTTGTTTTTTCTTCAAACAGTAGTTAACAGTGTATTCTCTACACTTAGGGTCTTCTACGTGTCCAAGGAAGACCAGCTGCAGCTTATGACAATCAGGGGCTTGTTTTTGCCGTTGCTTTCGGAGGACACAAAAGAATGTTTGATGCCCAAAAGTACGAAAAGGTCAATATTTCATATATAAATATACATTAAAGCTAGTGGCCATTTGAGTCATCAAATTTGAGTAGACAGATTTGTCAAAGTTGTATGGCCCATTTGATATATTTTCTGTTGGGGGAGATATGTCAGATGCAAATGTTGTGAAGTTCAGTAATGATGGAAGACTTGTGCTTTTGACTACATCAGATGGGCATATTCACGTTCTTGATTCCTTTCGCGGTACCCTTGTGCATTATTTTCCTTCCATTTATGTTAAAATTAAAATCTGCTGTGGCTATTATAAAAGTGACGTTCCTTTCTGATTTGTGCTTCATTTATGTTATAGTTATCCACATATAATGTGAAGCCTGTTTCAAGTAATTCAACTTTGGAGGCTTCTTTCGCCCCAGAGGGAATGTATGTTATATCAGGTATGGAAAGTTTCCAATTTCTATACAGAAGGAACCACATACTTCTTATTTTGACTTCCTGTTGTTGGACTGTCTATACCTTTTTGTCCTCAGTTTATCTCTGGATTTACAAGTTCTCAGCAAATCACCCTTCTTTCTAACATGCTGCTCTTATAACTAGAAGAGGCACTGGAAGGATTCCATTTATTGTTTCTGAAATAACATGTAATCGGATCTGGTCAATAACGTTTCTCATAAATAAGACGGATTATCACTTTACATTTTTCTGACTCTCTGGTGACATGAAAATTCTCTTATTGGTTAGTGAAAACTACTGTTGCTAGAAAAGAAAAGTTTTGAGGGGGACGGAGAGGGGAAGAAACAAAGAAAAGGTTAAGGGAACCTGTACGATCTAAATAAATGCACTTTTCCATATTGTGCATATTTATTTTATAGTCTCATACCCCATAACAATGTGGTTACAAATTTTCATGGGAAAATATTTAGTTTACATCTGAATTTCAAAATTGAGAATATCTTGGCGAGCTCATACGCAAATCAAGAAGTGACTTTCTGGTTATCACGTTAATAACTTTGAGTTTGTGGTGATTTTGTACACCTTTGGGCACATAAAGTACAAATGGTGGAGGATAAGTCCTGCCACAGCCTCTGTATCATTGAATTAAAATTGCAAAGGACCTAGTTTAAGAGACCATGAATTGATGTCATATGTGCTGAGTTGCAAATTTAAGAGCACTTGAAGAAGATCTAGGTTACATAGTTTAGATATCTAGTCATTTATATTCTTAAGAAATTTAAGTGTACAAACCATATTAATTTGCTCATATTTTACGTTGTGTTTTCCCCATTAGAGACTAGCTATTGAGAGTTGTAAATGGATTGAAGAGATTCCACCTCTCAGCACTTTATGAAGTGCTGAGATTTATCTGTCAATTGTCTGTGACAGATATAAAACTTACTATAAATGGAAAGAAAGAAAAAGAGCCCATTATTTTCTTGAGATAATGCTATTTGATGTATCAGCTACATACTGTAATCTTGTATCCATGTGATGTGCCTGTAATTAACCCCCTTGTCCTCTGGTTGATTATAATCTTACACGATTCTCCAAAACAGATACAGAGAATAAATAATTTTAAAGGAATTGAATTTGACACTCTTGATGGAGTCCTAGCAATATCGTGTATCACTAATAATGTGGTCTTATTCCCCCATATTCCTCAGCAGTACATATCAAATAATCAAAGTCTTGAAGGAAAGCATTTCGTTTTGCCAAATTAACTTGCCTGTATTATAAGATTTAAACATTTCCATCAATTTGCATTTGTTTGTTAGTAAATGCATGCTTTGAATTTTCTTTCATCTGTGGCTCCCTCCCTTCTCCTTTGAAATTGACATTTTTTTTTGGTTACTTGGCAGGTTCTGGTGATGGTAGTGTTTATGCTTGTGGTGTTCGGAGTGGAAAAGAAGTACGCAAATAGCCATTTATTTTTCTGCAAAATATTTGTTTTGTGCTTCTTCATTGATCCTTGTGTTTAGCAATATCTACATGCTTTAGGTATTGAACGCTTTGAAGATTATCCTTTTGCAAGTGTAGTTCCTGTTGATAATTGTTGTTCAACCATTCAATAAAGGAAGTGATGGAATGAAGAAAAAAAAAAGTTTACAGCGGGCATGGCGCCCCTGCGCCCATAGTGGCGGCCCTGCACTCATACAATCTGAACTAGTCGTTGAGGGTGGTTTTGGTTTGAAACTGATGCATTTTCCACTTATTTTGGCACTAATTCGTGTAGTATTGATGGTGACATATATATATGTTATATATGATCAATACAAACAATAAAAAACAATGAAAAAAACATATGGTAATCTTGCATAAACTTATGTAAGAGATCATTCGTTCCACAAACAAGAAAATCAAGTTTTC
>CAIGRF010102627.1:8341-22458 GCA_903798235.1 Fraxinus ornus | reverse complement strand
TTAATCTACACCAACCACCTTCTTGGTATTTTAGTGCATTTTTGGGCTTTTACAAATTGTTACCTCATAGGTGGACTGATCACGAGGATATCCTAGGATTTGACCCGTCCCATCCATTAACAACCTAGGTACTTCTTAAACAAATTGTTATGTAATACAAACCATGATTAGCCTCTGTCCATCTTTAATAGGCCACAGACGAGGAGAGCTTTAGTCAAGTAACTTATGTGTTGTAGTTTATGTCTGACTACACTCCTAAGCATAAGTGCTTAGATTATGCTAAGCACCAGGTGACGTGACACACTATAATAAGTGGTGTAATTATTTTTGTAACCATCCATTATCTCCCACCACCTATTGTAGCATGTCATGTTACCTGAGTGCTTAGCATAAACTAAGTACCAGTGCTTAGTCGATTAGTCATGTATGATCAAAACTACTTAGACCATGTGCCTCGTCATTGGAGTGAGATGACAGCCGAGCTTAGGTAGGCTGATGCAAGTTCAATCCTCTACACCGTGATAATTGAAAAACATTATCTATTGAGCCTCACAAGATTTTGGAGGCAATCCTAATCCAATGCACTTTGCTCTCCCTTTTTAGGTTAAATTTCAAATTAATTCGTGTAAGCTAAGCACTTTTTTCGAGGTCCTAGCTAATTTGATGAAGTGAAGCAATTGATTGAGACAAGGTGGGTTTCGGAGGTAAGTCCCATTCAAGGCTTTTGGCTCCTAGCATAGATGGAGCTAAAGTAAAGATATTGATTGAGCCTAGAAAGGTTTTGGAGGCAAGACCTATCGAAATACTTGGCTCCTCGACTTGGGTAAAATTTCAAATCTACTCACACAAATCTAGAGTCAAGACTTTTTCGATATGCTTGACTCACTTGTTGAAGTGAAACAATTGATTAAGCCTGGTGAGTTTTAGATGCAAGTCCTATCAAATGCACTTGACTTTCCAACCGAGGTAAAATTTTAAATCCATTCATGTAAGTGTTGATGCAAGCCGTTACAAGGCACTTGGCTCTCTAGTCTAGGTGAATTTTGAAATCTATTTGTGAAAATTTTGAGGCAAGTCCATTCTAAGGTGTTTGTTCACTTTTCCACATCAAACATTAATTGAATCTAGGTAATTTTTTTTTTGACAAGTCTTATCTATGGAACTTGGCTTATTGACTTGATGAAATTTCAAATCCATTCATGCAGTTGTTGATACAAGCCATTTATAGGGTGCTTAGCTTACTTGACTAAATGAAGCAATTGATAGATCATATTTGGATATTGGAAGCAAGTCATATTCAATGTACTAGGCTCTAGCCTAGATTAAATTTTAAATCCTTTTGTTCAAGTGTTGAACAAGTCCTCTTCAAGGTACTTGGTTAACTTTCCGAAGTCAAAAGTTAATTGAGTTAAGGAGGAATTTTTAGGAAAGTCATATCTAAGGAACTTGGCTCCCTAGCCTACGCTTAATTTCAAATCAATTCGTGCAAGTAGTGAGGAAATCCCATTTTGAGGTGCTTATCTCACTTGCAAAAGTGAACCAATTAATTAAGCTTAGACGAGCTTCGAGGGTAATTCCTATCTAAGGTACTTGGCTTCCTGACCTATATGGAGTTTCACATCCATCTATACAGATATTGAGGCAAGCCTTTTTCGAGGTATTTAGCTCAATTACTGAATTGAAGTTATCGATTGCGCCTAGATGGGCTGGAAGGAAATTTATATACAAGGAACTTGGCTCAATGAAGTGAAGCATTAATTGAGCTAAATAGACGTTTTAGGAAACTCATATCCAAGGCACTTGGCTCTTCGCACTAAGTGATATTTCTAATTTATTCGTTTAAGTGCTGAGGTAAGGCTTTTTCATGGTGCTTAGTTCACTTAAAAAAAGAAGTAATTTATCGAACATAGAAGGTTTTTGGAGATAAGTCCTATCCATGGCACTTGGCTACTTCACTTAAGTGGGGTTTCAAATTCATTCGTGTAAGTATTGAGGCAATTCCTTTCCGAGGTCAGTGAAGCTATTTATTGAGCCTAGGTGAGTTTGGAGGCAAATCCTATCTAATGCTCTTGACTTTTCTATCTAGTTGTTATTTTGTGGACTAATTTTCGTGAGATGTTTGTGGATTGGTTGAAAAAGGTGATAAAGAGGTATGAGAAGTTTTGGGGGCAGCAATTGGTTGCTTGGGGGCCCAATTCGAGCGCCTAGGTACCATTCAAGGTGGTTGGAATCAATTTGTACCCAAAATGGGAGCATGAGCTCCATACTTGCAGCATTGGAAAGCTGTCACTGTAGCTCGCTTAAAGTCTGACAACTACTCAAGCATCGTTCGCCGCTCGCCTGGTGCGAGGTTACCACTAGAACTTTGTATATATCCGAGGAAGATTTAATTTCTTTACTCGGGTTTTGATCATCTTTCCATCTAAAACATATTATTTTGGGTCTTGTATATACTCCATGAAATTCTTGGCTTTCATATGACTTTTTATGGGTTTTAGAGAGTTAGAAATATTGAATGCACAATATTATTGTATTTTTATTTATTTTAATAAATTATCTATTCCTCTATCAATTGTTCTATGTTCTTTTAGTGTTGTGATTGCTACTTCATATTGTACTATATAATCTTGTCATTAATTCCTAACAAGTGGTATCAGAGTTTAAGATTTGATTTGTTCGAGATTTTTGTTCTTATGATCACAATCATGAAGTATGATATTCTGTTTTGGATTACAACTTTAGATTTTAGTTGTGATGGGTGAAGATGCGTGCAGTGCTCTCGTAGATGGATTTGGACGACGCTTTGTTAGGATTTGAAAAAATGCCCTCAAATTGGTCGATGGAGGAGAAACAATGCAATGATCGAAATGTTTTATCACAAGTTCATATTCATATTCATATCTTGAATCACATTCTTCAGGACATTTTGAAAGACAAAATAATAGATGTGTTATGGTTGAAATTGAAGCAGTTGTGCATGACTGAGGGTCTAGCTAGCAAATTGCACTTGAAGCAAAGTTTGTATTCTCATGTATGATAGAAAGTACATTCTTAGAAAATCGCCTTATTATCTTTAAAGAATTGTCGCTGATTTGGAAACACTGGAGGTTAAGAATGATGAAGAGATTTAAGTTTGATTTTATTGTGATCATTATTCCTTCATATATGTCGTTTAGAGACATGATATTATATAATCGTGATACTCTCACAATTGAAGAATTATATGATACTTTGTTTTCAATTGAGAGGATGCACCATCTTATTAGATCTAAGACTCAATGAGAAGGCCTTGCTATTCATAGTGGCTATGAGAGAGACAGTTCGAAGTCTAACTTCAGCAATAAAATTTGTAATTATTGCAAGAAGAAGATGCACATAAAGAAGGATTGATATAAGTTGCAGAATAGAGAAAAATCGACTACAACTCAGAAGGGAAAGCAACCAGAAACTTCAGGTGAAGTTGACATTGAAAAAAATTGCTACATTGATGGAAAATTGTTGGTTATTTCTGACGGTGACTACAAATCTAACGAGGATTGGATTCTTGATATATCTTGAACTTTTCATTTGTGTACAAATTGGGATTCATTTTCAACATATGAAGAAGTTTCGAAAGGTGCTGTGGTTATGTGAAACAACGCACCCTATAAGGTCGATGGTATTGAAAGGGTCAGACTTAAGATGTTGGATGGAATGGTTATAACACTTAATGAGGTAAGACACATTTCAGATTTGAAAAGAAATTTTATCTTCTTGAGTACTCTTAATTCAAAATGATATAAGTTCGCTAGTGAAGGTGAAGCTCTAAAGGTTTGTAAAGGTGCCCCGTGTTGTGTTGGATCGGCAACACATGTCCCAATTTTATGTCTTGCAAGGTTGTGCAAAATCCTCGAAGATCAATTAGTAGATATTTTGTACTTTGGTGGATATTCAGTTTGGTACACTACCTTTGGAGTTTGGTTTGGGGTCCATGTTGAAGATTACAATTCAGTCGAATTTATAAGTTATAGATAATGCCACTTTACCACCACCATCAGCGATGCCATCGTATTCAATTGCTAGAGATAGACCAAGAAGAAAATTAGGCCTTCACATAGGTACGGGGAAGCTTATTTAGTTATGTATGCCTTAAGTGTGGTTGAAGTTTTTGAGTCTAGCGATGAACATTCTATAGAAGCATTTTGTTGTGTTTATTCTGTTTCAGGGTGTGTTTCGCTCATGTATGGTAACTTTTGTATTATTTGTGATTTTGTTGCTCGTGGTGATAGTTCGAGCAAATTTTGGTACTGAAAGTAATTTTGCTGAGCAGTGTTTAGATTCAGTTGATTAGATTTTTCCTAGTTAGATTTTGTGGAAGATGAGCAGAATTTTGTTGGAGAGTTTTTTGAAGTGAAGAGCCATGGTTTATTATTCGTAGTGGAATTTGTCTCCATGTAGAGAATTTTTGAAGTTTGTTCATTAAAGTGAAATTTGTGTCAAGGTGGAGATTTGTTATTTTGTAACTCAAATTTCGTTGGATATTTGTGGATTATTTGAAAGAGGTGTTAAAAAGGTATGGAAAGTTTTGGAGCATCAATTGGACACCCAATCTAATCACTTAGGCGCCATTTAAGGTGGTTGGAATCAATTTGGACCCGAAATGAAGCACTTGAGTGCCATATACTCGGCGTCAGAGCGTTGTCGTTGCCTCTTGCTTACCGCTCGACTATCGCTTCAGCATTGCGTGTCGCTTGCCTAGTTCGAGGCTACTGTTCAAGCGGCGTATATATCCCCAAAAAAAATTGTTTCCTTCTTTAACGAGGTTTTTGATCACCTTTCCATCTAAAATATATTATTTTGGGTTCTATATTCACTCCACGAAATTATTGGCTTTCATATGACTTTGTATGAGTTTTAGAGGGTTAGAAAATATCGAAAGCACAATATTATTGTATATTTCTCTATTTTAATAAATTCTACATTCATCTGTCAATTGTTGTTGTGTTCTTCTAGTGTTGTGACTGTTACTTCATACTGTGCCATATAATCTCGTTATTAATTCCTAACATAGGTGAAATTTAAAATCAATTTCATGCTTGCCTTGTACAGATGACCTTTGAGGAAAGTAGAACTATGAGCCAGCCTCAAATATTTTAGGATTTATTTATTCCCCTTCAATAATAGGAGGCCTTATGTGCTTGCCTTCGGTAATTGGAGGTTGTATGTGCTTGCCTCAAATGAGTGAGAATTGAAGCGTGCCTAATAGAATAGTATAACTACGAGCAAGCCTTGGATATGTGGGGACTTACGTACTCGCCTTCGATAATAGATGGCCTTATGCATTTTTCTCGGACAAAAGATGACTTAAGAGTGTGACTTAAAGAAATGCAGAACTTAGAGATAACCTCGAACATACGAGAACATAAATGCTCGCATTTAGTAATAAGAGGCCTTGTGCGCTTGCCTTTGAGAAAATTAAAACTATGTGCTAACCTCAGAAATATAAAGCCTTAAGCACTTGCCTTTGCTAATAGGAATCTTTATATACTTACCTTACACGAACGATGACTTAGAGCATGTCTTGGAGAATAGAAGCCTCAATAGCTAGCCTAGGACATAGAGCTTACTTAGAGAGATAGATGCCTCACTAACTAGGTTCTAACATGCATTGGACAACATTTTCCTGGAGATATACAGGCCTCACTCGCTAGCCTCGGACAAGCTTCGAACATAGAGCTTTCCTGGAAAGATATATGCCCTACTAGCCAATCTCGAACATGACTTGGACATCTATTAATCTAGAAATGATGTACTGTAGCAACTAATCATCCATACATGTGGCAGTTGGTACTACTTTTAAATGCATCCACCGAAGATCGATCGAGCCTATTGTTGCCTCTACAAAATAAGTTGGATGCTAGCCTTGTCCATGGCTTTAAACTTGTACACGATAGACCTGATAAGATATCTACAACATTTAGATAGAACTTCTTACTTTCAAGTGGATCTCTTCTTCTTACTATTAACTACTTGTTAGGGAGTCGGTCTCATTCTTGATTTGTCCATGGCATCGATCCCCATGTGACCCTACAGCGTGTCAACTAAAACTCGGTATAATATGGAGTAAAAATATTATTCATAGTTTCCAAGGGCGGAAGAAATAAGGTTGCTATATAAATTTTACTTTTTTTTTTTTTTTTTCGTTAAATCTTTGTCTAAGGGTTCAAGTTCATTTCGAATGAAACAATTGCAAAGAAAACGTTCACTTCATATCCTACCTAAAAAGAAATACAGTAAAACCTCGATAAATAAATAACCTTGGGATCATTGAAATTTATTAATTAATGGAAATATAATTTAATTGATAAAGTAATAATTTATTAATTTACACATGAATTAATAAAAATAATTTATCAATATATTTTTTTTTATTTCAAAACATTGATTTTGAGAGCTTCTTAATGCATTGCAAGCAACAATCACATTACATAATTTTCTCTTGCATATGAGAACACTACATTGGAGCTTCTTAATGCACTAAGAAAAGTTAAATATGAGGTCTAAGGAGACATCAATTTCAAGAGAAAATAAGTAATATAGGAGCATATTTTATAAATTCCTCCTAATTGAGTATTATTAATTTATATATCAAGTGGGACAACGTGTTTTTTTTTTTTTAAATGTATTATCTTAGAAATTTAACGAATTATTAATTTACCATATTGGTCCTAAGTAGATAAAAATATTATTTAATTGAGATTATTAATTTATCAAGGTGATATTATATTATTGAGTTTGTCAAAAATAAAATGATTATTTACTATTGAAGGGAGGAAAAATTAGACGAACTCATATTTTAATGAGTAATTTTATTTAGTAGTTGTGTAATATATCGGTCTAAGTGATTCTAATATAGCATAAAATGATAGGTACAGTTAAATTAGTCATCTAATTATATCTTTCATTGAGTCTATCAACTGATGTCACGTACATTGGTGTTCTAGCACCAATGGTATTATATAACATTATTCTATTTTCCATAGGTTAATTAAAACACATGTTTAATGCTTTCTTGAATGAGAAATATGTCCCCAAAGTCAACCTTTATATAGAACTGCATTTGTTGAAGTTGAAAATTAAATAAATAAATTGCAAGCCAACTTCAAAGAGGAACACGACCTTGATTCTAATTTTGCCCGTTGATATTCTTTTTCTTTAATAACTTTTCACTTTTCATTCCCTCACTTTTTGCATTCGAATTTTNCTTTTTCACCTTCTTTGAGTGAGGTCGTCTTCATAAAGATATTCCTTTCTTTTAATCAGAATACCATTCTTTTTTCACTTTTATTTCCTTTTTCGCATTTGATTATATATGAATTCGGACGAATCTCAAGTGCAGTCCTAGGAAAATAATCAGGAAGAGTTTATACCATCTTCATCTACCCCGTCTGTTAATCCCTTATCTCCCTTATATGAGTATGGAACATCGTCGAAAAATGAGAGAAACGAGGGCTCATGAGGAAGGTCGTAGTGGGGACCAAACATGAGGGCTGATTCCCATAGGTCGATAGTTACAGCGGACACCCTAGCTGCTATTAGAGCCAAATATAACCTGCATTCATCTGTAGAACTAGTAATCCCATCTTCTATCGACCGAGCTCAAACTCCCCCCATGGGGTGTGTAGCCCTCAATACAACTATCTTCCAGGCTAGGTTGAGGCCCCCATTTCCCAAAGTTATCCAAAAATTCTTTACATCTTAGGGAATAGCCCCTACTCAACTCTGCCCAAATGGGTGGAGAACCTTGATTGCGACTTTAATTTTATGGAAACAATTAGGGCATCCCGAACTGGGTGTAGCCCAATTTAATGCCCTTTTCACCTTTAAGGAAGATAGGAAAAATACCGACTGGTGGTATACCAGTGTTCGACCTAGAACTGGGGGACCTTTAGTTTTAGATACCCCTTCTTCAATTAAAAGGTGGAAGGAAGAGTTCTTCTACGTCTTGGGGGATTGGCAATTCCATCCTGCCAAGGCGGATAGGGAGGACGTAGTTCCTACCTTTTATCATTCTTTCCATGAGCGGTTGTTATCTCTATTTTCACTTCGAGTTTTGTTTTAGAATTATTATTATGATTCTCTTTCTTTTCTCTTTTTGCAGTTTACCAACCCTGCCATTTGAGCTCGGTTCTTCAAAGGCAGGCAGATACAATTCGGGCTCTTTCCAACTTGGAGAGGTCCTTAAATTCCTTATCTCAGACGAAAACCTGTTCTAAGCAAGTTTGCTTCAAGCTTTGCCACCGACCTTAGCTCCAAGCAGACCTTCTACTTCGGTGTCTACCTCATCTCGTAAGTGAACTAAATATCGTTGTATACGTGTATATGTATGTTCTGATCTCAATACTGACATCTTTTCATTTTTAGGTCAAAGTCCAGAAATGAGAAGCTTCTGTGCAGCAAAGGCAGCCCAAGTAGTTGAGGCTGTTAAACAAAAAAAAAAAAGAAAGTTCATATAGAGGACCAACTTGATGAGGTGAGGCTGAAGTTGAGGCTGAGGCTGATGCTGAACAGCCATTGAAGCGACGCCGCTCTGCCGAGCTGGAACCTATTTCAGTTCCTATATTTCCCTCACCTTAGCCTGCTCTTACTCCCACTACTACCACAGTTGTTGTTGCTGCCTCATCTTCAAGGCCTCAAGAGAGGTTCCCTGACCTGCAGAGGCCAAATGTGGAAGGTCTGGTGGGGAGCAGACCTGAGATTTTTTTGGATTTTCTTCAGGCTCCCTCTCCATCAAGGGAGTCAATCACTGCCCTACCCTCTCATTTGAGGGAGTCTGCTACCTTGATGTTTCGAATTTGGAACAATAGGGAACAGAAGTTTCTTTCTGAGATGCCTGTAGGAGAGAGCATCATTTCAGCTCAGCTCAATTGCCATTGAGCAGTTCTTTAAATGGCATCTGTGACAGAAAAGGTAAGTTTTTTTTCCCTTCCTGAGACTTCTTTATTTGAATTATTCAAGCACTTAATTAAAATATTTGTTCTTTTAGGTCAAAGCTAAGCTCGACAAAATACTCGAAGTGGAGCTTAAAGCTACTCTTTCTTCGAAACATAGGCTGATAGATGATAATAAGGCATTGGCGGAGGAGAATAAGGCCTTGAAGATCTAGGGTGAAAAAGTCAGCATTCGAGCTGAACAGGAGAAGAAAAGAGCTAACGAAGCAACTGCTCAAGCTATGACTGCCAAAAAGGATGCTGAGCTGCAAATCTCTAAGGCTTTAGAGAACTGGAGAGCCTCCTCGAAGTTCGATGACATAGCTTAAGAGGCATATGTCTTTATCGACGAGATCATCCAAAACATTAACAAGAAGCGGTCGGACTGGAACACCGCTTTCTTGGAGGAGGCCTATTAGAAACAACAGAAGGAAATGGAGTAGCTACTCAAGGCAGCTAAGGCCTAGTCCGCTTCCGAAGACATAGCTTCACCAGACCCCCCAGCCCCTTAGGTTTTTATGTATTTTTCTAAGTAAAACTTTTGCTTTTGGAACTCTTCTGTAATGTTCTGATTTTGTGAATGAATGCAAATTTCTGTTCTAGTGTTTTTGGTCTTTATATTCGAATGATGCTTTTCAAACGTATAAAACCTCTTATGGTACTAAAGTCGTAAAACATATAGTATTGATTTGCTTTGTGAGCAGAGCTTAAGATATTCTTTTTAGGAATCACGCTAAGTGTTGTAATACCTACAACCTTAGCTCGGCCTGCTTCATGAGCAGGGCTTCTAGGGATTCATTTGCAGGAATTCGCACTAAGTGTTGCAGCACTTACAACCTTAGCTCGGCCTACTTTGTGAGCAGGGCTTTTAGGGTTGTATGCAAACATCTTCATACGTTATGAACATCCTTTTTATTACGAACAACTACAAAATACAGCCCTCTTTTACTAGTAGTACTTTTTGAGATGTTCTGCATTCCAAAGATTTGACAAGAGTCTGCCTTTCTTATCTTCCAGCTCATACGCTCCTCTAAGCGGGACTCTGGTCACCTTTTAAGGACCTTCCCAGTTGGGTCCTAGAGACCCAGAATTGACTTTCCTTGTTTCCAGGAAGACTTTTCTTAACACAAGGTTACTGACTTCGAACTCTCATTTTCTTACCTTCTGATTGTAATACCTTGCATTACATTGTTTGTATATAGTATTCATGATCCCAGTTTCGTTTCTTCTTTCTTCCAGTAGATCCAACTCTCCTCGCAATACTTTCTCATTCTTATCCTCATTATACATCAATATTCGGATAGAAAGGACTTCCATTTCAAGAGGGATTACCGCCTCCACTCCGAAAGCCAAAGAGAAAGGAGTTTCTCCTGTACTGCTTCGGGTCGTTGTACGATAGGACCACAACACGCAGGGAAGCTCTTCAGCCCATCCTCCCTTAAGAGCATTGAACCTAGCTTTTAGCATGTGCTTGATGATCTTATTTATTGCTTTCACTTGTCCATTAGCTTGAGGATGGTTGGGAATGGAGAAGTGTCTTGTATCCCAAAGTTTTCACAGAGACTTGAGAAGCGAGTGTTATCAAATTGTTATCCTAAACCGGCATACAATAGATCTCCATATAAACTCTGTGGTTTTGTGCTCGATTATTTTGGCTAGAGGTTTGGCTTCCACTCATTTGGTGAAGTAATCAACTGCTATGATTGCAAATTTTGTTCCTCCATTTCCTGTTGGCATGTGGCCTNCCCCCCCCCCATTTGGAGAAGGGCCATGGAGCCATTACTCAATTTAGCTCATTTGGCGGGAGGTTGATTTTAGGGGAAAACCTTTGACATTTGTCACATTTCCTGGCAAATTTCAAGACATCCTTTTTTATAGAAGGCCAAAAATATCCTTGGCGCACAATTTTATGTGCTAGTGATCATCCTCTAGTATGGTTTCCACATATTCCTTTGTGCACTTCCTCCAGGGCACGCAATACATCTTCCTCATCCAAACATCTAAGCAAAGGCACGGAATACCCTTGCTTATATAGGATGTCATTGACTAACGTATATCTGGCTGCTTTCGTGTGGAGCTTCCTTGCCATGATAGGGTCTTCTGGGCATGACCTCATTTTCAGGTATGTAACAATCTCATCCATCCATGTCTGTTTGAGGTCACATGTCATTCAAATCACCTCAAACTCTTCAATAGCTGGACGATAGATTCTTCCTACTGGGATACTATCAAATTTCTCAATCCCTTCGCTTGTTGCTAACTGAGTTAAGGCGTCGGCGTGGCTATTTTGAGGTTTGGGGATCTATTCAATCTGTACATCCTGGAATTTTCCAGCTCTTGTTTGACAATCTGAAGATAAATGTTCGCCATTTCCTCCTTTGCTTCATATGTTTCGTTGACCTGGTTTACCACTAGTTGGGAATCGTTGTGTACCACTAGATGATCAATCTTCATTTCTTTTGCCATCCTTAGGCTAGCTAGAGGGTCCCATACTTAGCTTCATTATTTGAAGCACTAAAGTCAAATGGTAATGCTTCACAAAACAATTGGTGACTGTAGCTGATCAAAATAATTCCAGCTCCTGCTCGCGTTTCTATGGATGATCCATCAACAAAAAGTCTCCATAGTTCATTATGACAAGATTTATCTACCAAGTTCGAACTGAAGTCCGTAACGAAGTCTGCAAGAGCTTGACCTTTAATAGAGGTTCATAGTTTGTACTTTATATCAAACTGATCGAGCTCAACTGCCCATTTAACCTACCTTCCTGATGCGTCCGATTTTTGCAAGACTTGCCTCAATGGGTAGTTAGTTAAGATCTCAATTGGATGTTCCAAAACGTAAGGACTTAACTTTCGGGCAGTGATGACCACCACATAAGCTAGCTTTTCCAATGGAGAATAGAGGAGCTCGACTTCGTGCAAAGCTTTGTTGATGTAATAGACGGGGTGTTGTATCCCTTTTTCTTCCCTAACTAATATTACGCTAGTGACATGTTCTGATACTGCTAGATACAACATCAACGTCTCTCCTATTTTTGGCTTTGACAACACATGTGGGTGTGCCATATGTAACTTTAGTTGGTCGAATGCAAGTTGGCATTCAGATGTCCATTCGAATTTTTTTCCTTCTTTCAATACGTCAAAGAAAGGTTTGCATTTGTCTGTTGATCTTGACATAAAATGGCTAAGGGCTGCAATTCGTCCAGTCAAGCTTTGCATCTCTTTAGGTCTGGTAGGAGAGAACATCTCAATTATGGCCCTTATTTTCTCTGGATTAGCTTCGATTCCTCTACTGTTCACCAAATAACTCAAGAATTTTCTCGAGCTGACACCAAAGGCACACTTGTGTAGGTTTAGCTTCATTCCATATGTTCTTAGGATTTCGAACATCTCTGCGAGGTGGTGTTGATGATCTTGGGCATTTATGCTTTTTACTAGCACGTCGTCGACGTATACCTCCATGGTCTTACCGATCTGTTTAGCAAACATAGAATTTACCAAGCGTTGATAAGTTGTTACAGGGTTCTTCAGACCGAAAGGCATGATTTTATAACAATAAAGACCTCGGTCGGTAACGAAAGCTGTGAGTTCCTAATCTGGTTCATACATAGGGATCTAATTGTATCCTGAATAGGCATCTATGAAACTGAGCAATTCGTGCCCAATGGTAGCATCCACCATCTGATCTATCCTTGGTAGTAAGAAGCTGTCCTTTAGATAGGCTTTGTTTAGATCAGTGAAATCGATGCACATTCTCTAGTCTTCATTACTCTTCTTAACTAAAACAAGGTTGGCAAACCACTTTGGATATTTGGCTTCTCGAATAAACCCATTGCAGAGCAATTTTTGTACTTCTTTATTTAAGGCTTCATAGCGTTATGAGTTTAAAGGTCGGCGTCGTTGCTACTTTGGACGTACCACAGGATCAATTTCCATCCTATGACACATGACCTTTGGTCGATTCCCTTCATATCCGAATGTTCCCAGGCAAAAAATCAAGGTTTTCTTGAAGAAACTTAGTGATCTGATATCTAAGTGGTGACCACAATTCATGACCAATATTGAGTTCCTTCTGTGGGTTCTCCCATTCCGACCTTAATAGCATCCAGCTCTTCCACTGGTTCTCTCCTTCTTACCTTCAGGCGTGGGTCAAATGAATTGGTGTGGGTTCGACTGTGCATACCATATGGACCTCAGAAGGAAGATGGATCTTTTTTTTCTTTCGGATCAAACATGCTTGGCATTTTTTAGCAACCTCTATGTTCCCCTTAACCTGCCCTACGCTATGAGGTGTGGAAAACTTGACGAAATAATGGTACATGGACACAATTACTCTAAGGTTGAACAACAGGGGCTGTCTCATGATAGTGTCATAAGGGGATTTTGAGTCCAGAACCACAAATTATGTGCTCAACTTAGCTTGACGAGGGGATTCTCCGAGCTCTACAGGGAGTTTGATTACCCATTTTTCTATAGAGAGAGCACTATTAAGCCCCAGAACCATACTTGGATAAGGTTGTAAGAAGCTCAGGGAAATCCCAATTCGTTCCAGGGTACTGACGTAAAGTATGTTAAGAGAGCTTCCTGTATCAACCAGGACCTTAGGAATGTCTACTCCTGATATGGGAATAAAGATTACACAAATCCCAGGATATGAATTTGGGTCCGCTTCTCCCTCTTCAAATAAGAGCTAGTCATCAGTTGCCTTCTTGCGATGTTTCTCAATTATGCCGATCTCAGAAAGGTCGGCCGTGATAGGTCGTTTGTACCTGAATTTTCCCTTCTATTGATGTTGTTGATTCCTTACCATTCGGATCTGGGGGATAGGTTGATATGATCCGGGCTAGGCATCAAGCGGACGAGAGATGGAGGTGCATTGAGGAGAAGTTAAAGGCGAGCTCAGGGATAAAAATTGCCCGAATTTTTATTTTTCCCCGAATTTTCTAATTAAATTAGAATTCCATATTTTTGGTATCTTTTTTATTATTTTGGGACTCTATTTCGTATTCTTTTAGTATTTTAGGATTTTTCCATATTCTAGTATAAATAGGATTTATTTTCATTGTAACAGAAAACTTTGATATTATTTTGAGATTGAATACAAATTTGGAAGTTTATTCCTCCATGTTCTTGGTTGTTTAAAGTT
>CAIGRF010102583.1:38695-51277 GCA_903798235.1 Fraxinus ornus | reverse complement strand
ATCTTATGTGTTGAATAGTTTTGATACTTAGTGTCGAAAAAGTTTCAAAAATCAATTCACCTCCCTCTTGGTTAGTTATTCTCGTGTTATCACATTTAGCATACACCGCAATGATATAATTCTCTTTGTTTTGCCTTTTGACCTGTTGTTCCTTGTCTTCAATAACATGGCCTCCAATCTCCTCTTTCCACAATCCCCAAATTTTACCATTCGAGTTAGCATAGCAATTATCGAATCCCAGTTTTTTGCAATATTCCTGCACTTGATCTTTCTCTACAATAGGTTCTAAAATGAATAAATTAGAAATGTAATGAATTTGAATCAGATTTCTGAGTCTCTTCATAGAATTGTAAATTCCTCTTATATTCCAAATTAATACATTGAACTGCATGGTTAAAGTATGGATGGTCTCCCCCTTCTCTTCTTATTGCTTTTGAGTTTCTTATGACTTTCCTTCAAGTCTTTTCCATCTGTGGCGCTATGGACCTCAATTGAACATGTCTCATCCTCTACTTCTACCTCTTCATCCTCTCTTTGTAATATTTCAAATGACTCTTGCTTTTTCAACTTATAGGCAATTGGGATCATAAGTTACCTCGTTGACATTCACTTCATCTAGATCAAACAAGTTCTGGGCTAAATTGCTCTTATTTTTCTGACTATTAACCTCCTCCAGTGGGAACTCTTTAATAATTTCCACACCAATTTGTTCCACTTCTTCACAATTTTGTAAACAATCAAAATATCCTGATTTTATCTGTATATTCTGATTCTCATTGTCTATAATGGGTTTACTTTCAGCTTTGTTCTCTTCTTCACTTACTTCCTCAAAATTTTCCTTCTGAATACCATCTTTACACTGCAAATCCTCATTGCCAATTTCTCCTTCTTCACAGTTGTTGAGTTTGGAACTTTCCCCTTCCAGAAACTCAGTTTGTATAGGTAATTCTCCCCCCCTCCCTTTGTATGGCTATCCATTCATCCTTCCCCTTGTCCGTCTTTTGTACTTCTCTAGGAACAAATTCATTTTGTTTATCTTTAACTTTGGTCCCCGTTATTTTCTTCCAATAACATTTCCCAATTTCATGTCCCACATGTTTACAGAAGCAACAATATAAAGGTTGTTCTTCATATACGATCTTCTGCCAAACTGCAAACGTCTCATTTCCAATTCTAATTCTATCCAATTTCGGGGCATTAACATCCATTTCCACACAAATTCTAGCCAGATTAGTTCTGGTTTTCTTAGCAGTCTGCTCATCAATTTTTAATGGAGTTCCCAAAACAGAAGCTATTGAGTACAAAATTGCCTTGTCAAAGTAAACTAGAGGCAAATTGGGTAATGCAATCCAAATTGGAATTATAGGTGATTCCTTTTGTGGATCAGAATCAAAAATATACTTCAAGATTCTCATGGATGTGCCAAGAATATACCAAACCGGTTTTGAGAAGACACGACAGTAATCTTCTTCACTTTCAACATTCAGTAGAACATGTTTTCCATCTAGATTCCCCACATTCACTTCCGCTCCGAGTTCGAATGAATTAAGAGCTTGAACAATCAAATTAAGTACAGGTTTTTTTTGAGAAAATTTACCCACTAATCCGTGTTTGAACCAATGTGATAATTTTTGTATTTCTTCCTGGGAGACTTGAATAAACGGCTCATTCTTGAAAATAGAGGAATCTCTGACCGCCACAACTTCAGATTTGAGATCTCTGGCAACATCTTCAAACGATCTTTCCTTCGCAGAAGCTAGATTCCTTTTTCCTCCTGTAACGTCAGTATATGTCTTCTGAGGTGGAAGATCCCTTTCTTGGGTCATCTCCTCCTAATTTCCAGCTGAATCAGTCGAAATTACTGTTAGAAATACCCTACGCTATGTGTGTTCTACCGCTACCGACTTGGTAGCCGATGAACGCTGGCTGCTGGTTCTATTGTTCATGGGACGCGCTGTATGCGACTGTGCGCGGTGCCTGGATGGACAATAATCTCTAAGATCCGTAGTTGGATAGAATATAATCAAGACATTTTGTAATTACTGTTCAAAAGCATGCTGTCCAGAATTGTCAGCCTTATTTCTCCATGCATTCTGCAACTAAACATCTATCAAATACGTCATTTCTCTACTCCAATAACCTCCTAAACAGACACCACAAGTTAAGATTACTGGTTTTGTGTCAGATGGCATGAGAACCCAGTTATCCTACCAGATTCAATTTCGAAAGTTACATAGAGTTCTTATAATAATGATTTCAATCATAATAATTTCATTTTAAGTTGCTCTTGGAAAAGAATATAAGACTAAGTAATCTATAATGAAAGAATGTGACATAAATAAAGTGAAGAAATTAGAACATGTTTCCAAACCAACTGTCATCTGCACAAAACCTCTAAAAGCAAACAAGTTTTAGAGTATTCGTACACTACTAAGCACTCGTGAACAAAATTACAGGCTTCAGATTGAGACACGAAGAAAACAAGTTTAGCTTTGTTATAATGCAAGATGCTCCTAACTGTAGGGGAAGAAATTTGCCAAATCAAGCAGCGAACGAGCGTTCTCATTGTGTGACAAGTTTATCCCAAACTTGGATAATTTTAATCTTTGTGCGACAAGTTTATTCCAAACCGACCAACCCAACCCAACCTGGTTGGATTTCGAACAAACCGACGATGTTGGGTTGGGTTTGGGTTAGGGCAAAAATCGACCCAACTCAACCCATGCCCACCCCTGAATATAATTTTTCACCTGGAAAATGTTGAAAGTTTGGTGTCTGTTTGACTTTGTTTTTCATGAAAATTGTCCATTAAAGTGATAATTTTTTACCATTGGGTCTATCATTTGTTCCAATTGCCAAAAAAATAAAAATAAAAATTACCATACTGAATACATTAGTTTGGCTTTATTTTGCATGTAAATTGTCAATAAAAGTGATAATTTTTTTTACAATTGTTTTTAGATTTTTTTCAAATTGTCAAAAAAAAAAAAAAAATAAAATAAAATAAAAGTTAGAAAATCAATTACTACAAAAAACAAAAGAAAACGTTTTCTTTCAAAACCAAGAAAAGAGACACATGAGGGGTGAGTATGGAAAACGAATTTTGAGGAAAATTTTTGCTATCAAACACTACAAAATGTAAAAAATTGAAAACTTTTTCCAACTTTCAAGGAAAATAGAGGAAATCAAACAGGGCCTTAGAGTGAAGTGACCTTATTCAAATGCGTAATAAAGATTAATTAGGTTTTATAAGTGCTACTAGATAATACCCCTTCATATATCACCATTACGTAACATTGAAGCGATTTAGAATAAAGGCTTGACTTCCTTGTAGAGTTTTCTTGAAAGTTTCAATTGCTAACAAAAAAATGTAGTTGATGAACCGAGAGAAAAGTAGTTCGTGGAGTCGCTAAGTAATCCCTACTTTGAAATCAAACAGAGCCTCTATGACGTGATATGAAATGATATATGGTACAAAAAAATCCACTTGTACAATCATTAAGTTGTTGTATTTTTTACAACACCTCACATTAGTGTGGGACCCACAAATTAATGATTGTACACGAAGCATTGTTGTGTATGGTAACTCTTCGAGTTTATTGAATTTTGGGACGTTACTAAAAAATTAACACAAGATGATACAAAATATATCATAATCTTGTATTTGGCTACATTTTCAGGTCTTGCAAAGTAAATAGAAATCCAAACTTGCAAGCAAGCATATGACAGCGGTGTAACTAAAAAAGCAAGTTGGACACCCATCATCTGAATAAGAAAACCTCTGACTTCAGTGTTCCTTGAGCAATAATTTAAGGCTCACTTGATATGATCTTTTGAAAGTTTTAAACTATAAAATATTTAGATTCAACATGTGAAATTATATAATTAAAAGCAATAAGTCACTTTTTAATTGTTTCTAGATGATTAGTCAATCAAGTTCAATTATCTTATAGTTTGAATGTTACAATCAATAATTAAAAAAGTAAAGAACACCAAAGATGATCACGAAAAAATCTCAATTGGGTAAAAACTCAGAGCACTTTATCAGTCAATAATCCACTATAAATCAAAGCAAACTTACAGTACGGTCCAGACCCGTTTACCTAATAGAACTTATGACCCCAATTCCTTTAATCTTCCTTGATCCTACTGGAAGTTCTCTCTTTCAAAATAAATCTCGACTCTTGGTTTATACCTTAACCCTCTAGAATTGCGTGTTCCGACACCAAATTCTGACTCCGGTACCTCACCTTGGTCCTCCCATATTTGTATTTCTGCAACAACTCCCGATCCTTGGTATTGATTTATCTCCGGTGGATTAGGTGGTTTAGTATTTGAACAAAAGATATTTGTGTGTTTTGATCTTGTAGGCTGATGAAAGAGATATTGGAATATATTTTAGCTATCAAAGAATAAACTCTTGACTTCCAACAAAGTTGTACTAATTGGATCAATATATGGGTTGAATAGTGAACAAATAATATTTTTATTTTCCTCAATAAAGTGGAAAATTTCAAAAGTTGGAAAATATTTTCCCGGGAAAATTTCGCCAATCAAACACTACAAATGTTGGAAAATGGATAATATTTTCCTACTTCCCTAGAAAATTTGCCCAATCAAACGGAGCCTAAATGTAATTCGGGAAAATTTGCAGTGTCTTAAATATAATGAAACTAGGAAAGCATGTAAAGGTTGAACCCCAACCTTGAGGGTCTCCCACCGCCTCGTCCCTAGAGCATTGTGGAGGAGGTAAATCGCGAAATGTGCCTCAGTAGGTCAGAGTACAAAAACTGTCATACTGGTGACCACAGAGAGTCAAATTTCAAACCTTGTTAGAAGCGGGAATCGAACTCTCACACTACGGCTGCCAACTCAGTTGAGACTGCCTCACTAATGTCCTTTGCACCACTGAGCTATGCCCCGGGGGGCAACTAGGAAAGTATGTAAATGTTATTTTAGATAAGTAATAAGCTAGAAACGCTTCTAAAAGGTCGGTAAATTGAAAAAATAAGTAGTTGTTTTCGATGAAAAACTCTAAACAAGACTTTCGATCGTTTTTTGTTTCAAAACATATATTTTAAAATTTATCATACGTACTTTAAAATGATAGTGAAGTGTTTAGAAATCGTATAAATAATAAATATATAAAAATGGATGATGAATAAATGTGTATTTATTATAAATCTCGCGAAATGTGTGAATAAATTAGTCAAAGATAGGTGATAAGTACGTTTTGCGCACTTATTTAGGCTACACAACATGGAGAATTTTCGATGTATATGTTGAAATATGACTTAATTCGATATAATTTATGTTTATAGGATCACATTGATGAATAGAATGAAAAATATGCGAAAACGAGCGAAAAGGGATCAAAATGAAAGACAATAAAAGTTCGGGGATCAAAATGCAATTATTCAAAAGCTAACCCGATTGGCGAATCGAGCATGGAACTACACTAAGTAACAAATTGTGATATCATGGAGTGTTAGAAGAAGGAGGAGGAGGAAGCAAGGCCAAAAAGTAGGTGAAAAAAACTTGGGGACCAAAACGAACAAGATTGAAAATGACTTCTACCAGTCGCCCAAGTGTTAACAGGAAAAAAATTGGACCAATTCACTTAATCCATGCGATCGCATAGGATATAACCATGTGGTTGCATGATTCAATTGCGGCGCGAAATTTTTGGTTTCCTTGTTTGACCAAATATTTTATGGAAAGATATCTTAACACTCTATATAACTCTAATCTCGTGTAGAAAAAGGTTTTACGCAACTTTAGAGAGAGAAAAAAAAATATTGAAGAGCAAAGAAGAAGGTATAAACCGAGAGGATTCAATCCAAGATTCAAGATTTCAAGATTTAGATTCAAGAAATGGATGATGTCTTCTCCTACATACTTTTCTTGTTTTTTTATTTTATTCATGTTAGGCTAGATTTTCATTGTACTAGGAGAATGATGATCCTTGAAATGTGAACTTTTAATTCTTTATTTTGCAATTTGATTTTAAAAACACGAATGATTGATGTTGAATGATTTATATACCATTTAATGTCTCCATGATTAAGATTATGTAAGTTTAAGCGATATATTTCATGCATTCGAAAGAATGGAAGTAGATTTGACAAGGTATAAATCATCGTAGATTCCGATAGGGGATAGAAATATATCGCTATACCCTACATGAATCTTTAAGTGTTTACAAAACGTCATGCATTCTTGTATATTTGCATTTGTCTTAGAAATATAGTCAAATGATATGCTAGAATATGTTCAATTCTATTCAAGAGATATTATTGAAGAGTTTATGAACATTGATTCGTCACATAATTCTTCGTGTTGTCAAATTGTGAAATAAGGGTTAAAAATGAACTTGTTTGGTGATGCGGGATTCTAGTGCGCTTTTTATAGACTAATTTCTTCAAATATTTGCATTCGCATTTTACTTTGCATTTTAGTTTATTTACATTCATATAAATTTGCATTCGTAGTATAATTTAGATAATTTCGCGTTTCAATCATCTATTTGAAATACTTAGTTTCGGTTAAGGTCGAGATAAGTGAAACTTGAGCTAACTCAATCCCTATGGGAACGACATTCGGACTTAAAAATCCATTTTATAACTTGAACGATCCGTACATTTGCGGTAATCAAAGTCGAATACATTTTCGACGTGTCAATAGGTTGAATTGTACACATCATGCTTACAACTATTACACATGAAAAAGCCACATTTGATTATGGTATTAAGACGGGCAAGGAACGTTATAATCTTTGTATCTATCATGATTGTGTGAATGTTTATGATACAATTTTTTCAAATCTTTACTTAAAAGTGAATTTATGTAGTATTGTTTTGGCAGCATGTAAAGGTAAGAATGAAGTTTGTCTCCTCTACCTTACGGCTTGCAAATCGCACTCTTAGGATCGACAAACAAATTTTCAAGAAAGGTAACACATTCAGGATATCATTTTAAAGTACGTATGACAAGATTTAAATTCCACGTTTTAAAACAGGAAATGGTCAAAGAATTTACTCAAGAGTTGTTCGGTGAAAATGACTACAAGACAAGTTTTCAATGTATAATACTTTTTAGCACCATTTCTTGATTATTATTTTTCTATAATTATAATTCCGTGCTTTTAACACATTGCTTGTGGTGACTTCAAAGTATTAGAAATTCTTCTAAAATCAACGTAACAAAATATTGGTACCCATTTGTGCCTCCACATAAGAAAAGATTAAAATTTAGGTAGGATATATGACAAACAGGGGAATTCCTCGTATCGATACAAGACTGCAATTGGTAGCTGCCTAATGTATACTTCTGAACTCAAAGTTACAGCCCAAAAATTTGGAACAAATTTGTTTTTGGCCCTTAAAACCCCAATAAAAACTGAAGAAGCCCCTAATCAGAAGAATTCCCCTGAAAGAATAATGTTCAAACACCAAAAGAATGCATTCCAACTGAATGGTATAAATTAAATTGATTACGATTATTTAAGTTACAGTTCTCATATCCAAAGATGTTCTATCCATACATTAGATGTCAGCTGCAGGAATTCGACTGTGATTTCCAGTCGTCAAGAAGTCTGTTTATCGACTCGCCAAACTTCTTCTCTTGAGGCCCCGGCTTTAAAACATTCACATCACCCCACTGAGAGCACGGATCCATCAGCCAATACTTTCGGCCGGTACACCATGCCCCGGGGGTAGCCCGGTTTCGACCACGCTTGAGAATTTTGCTATCAATCATGTCAAGCACGCGTTCGTCTTTTGCAAACTGCCTGGCAAAAGCAGCTCCACTTTGAACCATCTCCTCATAATTTGAGGTGTTGAGGAAAAGGGGTTCCATTTTGGGGGGGCTATCCCAGGCAACGTATCTCAAATCACCATTGACTGTCGTGTTTTTGAATTTAGGTGAATTACAAATAACAGAATGGAAATAGAATTCTTGTGGCAAGACAGCATTAGTAAAATACATTAAAAGGATTCGTGGGAGATTATCCCAGCCTAAAACGCAGAATTCAAGGAAGGATCGGCTCAAGATGACCCATGGAGAACCTGCAGGAGAAAAGAATTTCTGACATGCAACTAAAATCTTAAATGAACAGTAATTAGAAACTATACAACTTATACAGTATGACTGATTTACCAGTGAAAACCTTGAAAGCATCAGGCATTGGCCTCTTCTCTGTAGCATGAAAGATTTGGGTCCTCCTAGCCAAGTAAGTACCAGGGTCAACTACAATGGGCTCAATTCTTTGACCCCTGCAATGACATTATGCAAATATAATTAGTCAATTTTTGGCGAAAACACTGCATAATGTTGACTCTGAAGCAGAAAGGATTTGCCTACTCTTTCCATCCAAGGTCACTAGTGTGATCAATGAAATTCAGGTCTCTCCTAACAGATGAGAACACATGGGACAAATCTGAAAGAAGATTACAGAACATATCAGAATTAGAACAAGTAGACAGGAAGTCAAATGTAACAAAATGAAAAAGAATACATCATTCTAGATTACATATGGAAAGAGTATTACTGCTGACAGCATGGTAAATTCATGAAAAAAAAAACATTAAATATTGTGCTAGCAATGTGAAGGCTAAAGATCTATGCAACAATGACAACGAAACTCGAGGTGACAAGACTAGAAATAAGCACTTGAGCGACCTAAAGATATTTGGTAGCAGCATGCATGGCTTCATTCTTGCCTAAAATTTAAATATGTAATAAAATTCTAGCTGTGATTATAATATATCGGTACTTAAAAGTTCTGTGTCAAGATTTTAGATGTGATATATACAAGTCGCCATGAAAATATATTGAGCTGGAGCCAACAATCAAATTCTTGAAAACACCCCATAGCTGATCTTAAAAGATGAAAATTTTCTCTTTCAGCATCAAGAATTATCTAACTATTCCACACAAAGTACATTGTTTGGTCTGTGTCCCCAGTGCTAGTGTACTTCGGATGAAACAACTTGCTTATATCAGCTGATAAAAAGTTTCAGAAGCTAGCTCATTCATCCTGTTGAAGATTGAATTTAGATACACAAATGAGTCTCTTCGCTAGCAACTTAAGCTTTTAGACAAGATGGTGCAACATGATATATGAGCCAGCAGAGCTACAGGGTCCAAATCTCACTATTGCCTATGTATGCAAAATTGTGCTAGCTTCAGGCCTTTGATGAAAAGGTCTGCCCAGCCTGCACGTAAGGGGTTGGGTTGAAGATAAAATTTAAATAATAAATGCTACTAAATGAAGCTTTTAGATTAGGTGGTGTAACACATCCCAACCTGCCTCCTTTCTCCTCATTCCTCTGTGAAGAAGGTAAAAAGTTTTACACCCACACGCCCCACCCTTTTGTCATATCTGTCTGAGAAAATTAAGTTTCACATAACTTCTGCACAAAACAAGAAAAATAAAGTCGAGATCATGCCTACAACACACACAAGACACCTGTGCACTGGAAACCATGGAAATCACATCAAAAGGAGTGCGCCTCTATCAATAAGGTGTTTGCCTAATTGGAATAGTACAATATTTAGCACTTCAAGGCACAGTTGTGAGGCGCACCTCTGTGGTGCCTTTTTAAACCATGGGCGTATAAAGAAAATCATTTAGGCACAAAAGCTAGTGATAATTCATCAACAGAAGCCTTACATTCTGTAGATCATTGGATATGGATTTGGTTCTGTAGTCATGTGACTAAAGTCATCTTTCATTTGTGCAATGCAAATGTAGGAAGGACTAGCACAGTGTCCTGATTGTCGATTTATAGCTTCGGAAGAAGTTTGGATGAGGTAAGAAAGGATAGCATATTTGGCAATAAATGCATATTCGGAAATAAATGAAATTGTAGCACGCAATACAAACTGATTATGACTCGAACACCATCAGTCATAATAAATTATAGAGACAAGTTAAACATCCATTAAAATAGCCAAAAGGATTAAAGCTATATAAGAGAGTATGAAACTAAGCTCCCAAAAATGATAGTTGGAAGAGTTAGCTAGAATGAGTTTAGTTGCTACATTAATTGATACTATAGATGTCAACGGTATTGGAAGATTGCCAGAAATGGTTGTGATGTACAATTTTTGGGTGATGGGGATTTGAGTGCACAGTTGTGCTTCAGTCATGCCAAGTGAAAGAATAAAATGATTGTTGGAGCTAAAATGCCCTTAAATGGAAAATTTAGAGTTTGGCAAAGAAGATCTCGTGTTTTTCATTTATATTGTATGGATGTTTAAACATTAACTATTTCTGGAACGCAATAGCTTAGTTCCTAAAGTACAAGGATTTGCAAGTTGCAACCATGATTGTCTACCAAACACTCATAAACTACAAATTTAAAACCATGGTCAACTGTAGATCATTGATAAACTACACTGATTTAAAACCATGACTGACTATAAATCTTTCCTAAACTACACGAATTTATGACCATGATTGATTATAAACCATTGACAATACAGAGAGATCAAAAACAAGCAAAGCGTGTCAAATTGAAGGATACTGATTTGGATTAATTCTAGGCACAATACTTTCCTTGGCAACCTAACTACCTAAGCTGGCATGAGGTAAAAGAAAGAGATGCTACCAGCACTAATTAGAAAGGGGTAAAGGAAACCATTTTTTTTTTAACTAAACGAATATGGAAACAGTTGCAAAAGAGTATAGTTTATTCTGCAAGCATAAATAGCTGATGAGGGAGCAGGCATCTAGGGCGAGCAAAATTTATAGGATCAAGTTATTTGTACACCTTGATTGACAGATTAATGACGTGGAAGTGTTATTATGGTTGGATTAAGTGTGAGATGTGAAAGATGACGTGAGAGTGTGCAAGTGTAAATTCAGTAAGCCCACGATATACATGTAGCAAGATTGAAATTTGTATAGGCACAAAACTTATTGAAAATAAGATTTGTTATATTGGTGACTCTCCTGCACCTATAATCTACTCAATTCTTGGGGACAATAATCTTCTCCTCTTAACTTTAGATTCTTCAGTTGTATGCACCTGCGGCTATCATCAATTGATCTAGCTGAAATTTGACGAAATAGTAGGATGAAGCTATCATCTTGGCATCAAGATTAATGGACCGAGATTAAATTTCAGAAAATCAAGTCTACACTGTCAGACTAGACCCTCTATGCGTGTAACAGCACGTTTGTAAATATAATAGTGTCAATTTCATCAAAGCATCAATATTTCCAATCAAAAAGTAACTCATTCTATTATTCATAACCAAAACCTATAATCATTGTTGAAGAAGAAGGCAAGAGAAAAATACTACTATATTAAACATAACCATTTCAAGAATCTAACTGCAAAAACAAATGAAAAGACAAGAAAATTCAAATAGTGAACTATGCATACCATCCTGTGTAACCAACGGATAATCCATAGCACTTAGAGTGACAAACCAATCCCACTTAGCATCCACCTTCAACAAAATTGTGGCCGCTCTCAAAATGGCGGCCATATTCGTGGACCCCATGTAAGTCGTCGGATCGGGCTTCCCTATAACATCCACATTCTCAAAGGCTCGAGCAGCAGGCAGGGACTTAACCATTACGCCCAGCTTCAGCCTTTCCTCCTTAGTCCCATCCGCTGAAATGTGCAATAAATACCTATTCCTCGGATGGTACACCGATAGCAACAATCTGAAAATCCGGTCCCCATCCCCCCGGCCGCCTGAAATATAGTAGGCGAAGGCCGGGGGATGACCAGGCCCGCGATGCACCACGGAAGAAAATGGCTTATGTGTGGCATAGTCATAGGAAAAACTGAAGCCCGAAATGGTGGACAGGAATATAAGAATTGAAACAAAGGATGCAGAAAAAAGGGTGAAGAGCCATTTCTTTTCAGCTCCCATTTAGATTCCTGCCTTTGTAACATGGAATGAATAAAAATGCAGAAGAAATCAAAACTTCACACCAAAAAAAGTTATTTTACACATAAAAATGCAATTAGGTATAAGATTTATAGATTTTCATGAGAGTGCCAGAAAAATCTCTGCTTACTTTGTGGGTTATGGTAATTTGAATTAGATTTAGGGGATTATGAAAATCTGTGGGGATTATCCGATTAGGGTTTGACGGGGTGTGAGAATTTGGTTGAAAAGCCAATATGTAAGAAGTGTGAAAATGGAGACCGTTGTTTACGTGTTTTGATTTTGTTTATTGTTCAGTTACTAAATTGACATTAGATGAAGTAATCCAGTTTAACGAAGGCTAATTGTTCCACATATAGAACAGTGCTCGTTTAAATTTTGTAGACTCTCGGAGTAGGAGCGTGTGAAACACGAAAGGGATTTATTTACTCTGTCGGCAGTAGCCTTACACGTGCTAAAAAAGCAGGACGTTGGTTTGTGGGTATGAGACTTTTCCCTGGCTCCATTTTAATTTTAGTATATTTTTTCATACATTTTACGATTAAACATTATTCAATAAAATAATATTAAACGTCAACTCAAAAAAAATTCTTCATTTTAATCATACATTCTCCAAAAATTCACTATTCAAAAATGTATTTTTTCTTTTTTTTTCAAAATTACATTTCAATG
>CAIGRF010102583.1:27449-38388 GCA_903798235.1 Fraxinus ornus | reverse complement strand
CTTTGGGCCGCCTCAATTTTTTCAATAGCCCAATACGAAATGTGACTAAAAAAAGAAAGTGGACCAAATATTATACAAGCGCCTGCAATCCATTACAAAAGCATCCTAATTCAGTTCATCTCGTTCGTCTCTTAACACCCTACATCCATACTTCGATTCATCTCGTTCTTCTCCCGACCACCCTATATCCATACTCCATTCACTTACCCCCTTTTTTGCTGGCAAATAATCAATATAACATCTCAAATTTATCTGCTTCAGCTCCAACCTCTGCAGTGTCCTGTGAAAAATACTTGTTGTATTGTGCTGCGCATACGCAGTGAGAGTGCAGGTGGTTTTCTTATAGTTAGAATAAAACACGGCACTTTATGTTGAGTGTTAAAGTTTTGGAATACTATGTTCGTGTTTATGTTCTTGTATGTTAAAGTTTTTCAAAAGCATCCACGCACGTCCCTACTCCAGGACATTTGATGAGGTAGGGCATGTTTCAGATTTGAAAATAAATCTCATCTCCTCAAGTACTCTCGATTAAAAAGGATATAAGTACATTGGCGAATGTGGAGTTTTGAAGATTAGTAAATGTGTTTGTGTTGTGATGAAGGGATGATGAGGTCTTAGTTATATGTCTTTAAGGGTTCTAGAGAATCCTTGGATATCAATCAACAGAAGCTAGGCACTCAAGTGGAGTTTGAGTTTGGTACAGTACCGTTGGAGTTTGGTTTTAGGGGTCTATATTGATTAATACATCTCAGTCAAGTTAAGAAATCATGGGTAATGCCACTTTGCCACCATTATCAACTATGTCGCAATATTCAATTGCTAAAAAAGAACCCAGAGAAATCTTAAGCATCCACAAAGGTACGAGGAACCTGATTTAGTTGATTATGCTTTAAATGTGGTCAATGTATTAAGTCTATCAAAGAACCTTCTTCAAAAGCGGATAGTTGTATTGATTCTGTTACAATGTATGCTACTGCTTGTTTGGTATTTATTGTCGAGTTATTTGTGATTTTGTTGCTCATGATGATAATTCGAGCAACTTGGCACCCTTGGTAATGCTGAGAAGTACTTGGATTCATTTGATATTCAGTTATTAAGTTTGTCCTAGTTGTAATTTGTCAATAGGTGGAAAAATTTGGAATTTTTTTGTTTACAATTTAAGTTCTATTCTTTACAGTGAAATTTGTCTCTAGATGAAGAGTTTTTAAAGCTTAGTTCATTATAGTAGAATTTGTGTAGGTGGGGATTTGTTAAATTGTGATTCAAATTCCATTAAGAATTGACATTTTGGTTGAAGAAGGCCTTGAAGAAGTCAAATTATAAATTTGGAATTTTTGGGGCAGAGATTGGGCGCCTAGGTGCCAATTGAGTGTGAAAATCGAATTTGAAACAGAGATTCGGAGCTTGATGACCAAACGGAGCATTGTCTTGTCGCTCGTTGTCCGTGAGGTTAGGTGCTCGAAAGCTTGTGTTATCTGGCCAAAACTTACTTTGCGATTTGACAAACTTTAAGATACTAATATTATAATTAGGGTTTAACACGTGCTTTATATAAAGTTGGCCCTTCCTTGTGATTTAAAACAAGTTAGAAACACAAAATCTTGTATTATTTCATCTTATATTGAATTCTCTTCCTCTACCTGTGATGTTTTTCTAATTAAATTTTGGTGTTCTTGATTGATATTTTCATTTTGCCATATTACTCTCGTTTTAGAATCTAATAAGTGGTATCAAAGTAAATCTGTGTCCCTTGCTTTATAACATCTAGTTTTGTGAAAATATATTCCATGCATTCATCGTGCATTGACAGATTATTGCATTTAAATGACTATGAAGATCAAACACGCAGAAGAAAAATACATGATGAAATTCTCATCTAGTTTAGTGAAAATATATTCCACATATTCAATGTGCGTTTATAGATTCGGGACCGTCGACGCCGCCATCATCGCATCGCCACCACCTGCACCAACAGCCTAATAGCGCCGCCGTCACCACCCCACTTGCACTAACAATCCAACCCATAGCCCACACATAGATGTACAGATCGCACCGCGCCGCACCACCTGCATCAAAACCCAACACACAAACACACTGGGTGGTTATAATGGCGGCGGCGTGGTAGTGTTTGCATTGTATCTATTCAGGAATGGGGATGTTGTCAATGTTCTTCAAATCGATGCCATTTATTTAACCAAAATCATAGTAAAGAAATCAACATAGCAAGTAAAAAATAAATCCTCTACAAAATAAAATTTGAAGTGAAACCCTAAATTTTAGCAGATATAGCCAATGTTTGGTCACATTAAAATTTTTATTCTCATTCTTATACTCATTTTCAACCACACATTCTTCAATAAAATAATATTTTCCATCACATCAATAACTTTTTTTTTTTAACCACACATTCTCCATCAATCTACTATTTTAAAATACATTATTCCAAAATAATGTTTTTATTCTCATTCTTATACTCATTTTCAACCACACATTTTTCAATAAAATAATATTTTCCATTACATCAATAACTTTTCCTTCTTTTTCAACCACACATTATCCATCAATCTACTCTTCCAAAATACATTATTCCAAAATAATATGGCTCAAACACCCCCATAGAAAGAAAAATTAGCTTGAAGAAATTATCGGTGAATTAATTTACTTGATGTAGTACTTCGACGCCGGGGAATGAAGATTGGACTCTGATGAATCAATTGCAACAATTAATCTAATGTTACCAACCACCACCTCCACCATTGTAATAGGTCCCCAACTCCGAATCCAGCCCTCCACTATCACAATCTACCACCACCATAATACCATTAATGACATTCTGACCACCTATCTTCCTCCTCGCTTCCATCGTGACCTAATATACTAGCACTCCTCAACCTCGATGTCTCCATCGCCATCACACAATCATGATCTAAAATTTAATTTCTTAGAATTGTTTTCTTGGATACCTTTAATTATTTTTTTGTTTATGGTGATTCATATAATGTGGTATTTATGTTAGCAGTGACAGTAAATGGGGTGGTGAAGATTGCCCTTTGTAGTTGTTGTGATTGTGGTGAGATGGACGGTCATTGATGGTAGTGACGGTTTTGTGGTATTTTTTATGGTGGTAATAGCGGTTTAGAGAGACGGTTGTTAAGTTTGAAAAGCTTCAGATATGGTGGAATGGCTAGTGGTAGTGGTGGAGATAAGCAATGGTGGTCTCGAAGTGGTGTTAGTTCATAGTGGAGGTGGCATAAACGAGTATATTAAAGTGGTAGTGACAACTACGATAGATAAAAATCATTACACAAGTGTAATACAATTTGTTATATGTGGTGATGACTGTGACAACAATGGCATTAGAAACATATTGTTGTTTGTGTATTGTACTATAACATAATACGTTATAAATGGTGATGGTAACTATGATGATTAGATGAAAACAAGCAATGAAAATTCTATAACATATAGTAAAATGTGTGTGACAAAATGTAATGTAAAATGTTAAAATAAAAAATAACTAAAAAACATTTTTGGAAAGTGATTATAATTTAGAACTTCTTTTGTAAAGTTATTATTATTATTATTATTTTGTTAAAAAGTAGTCAAAATTCATTTTTAATCGCACATTTTATTTAAGGGATAATTACAACAACCACTTCAAACTTTTCAAGTCTTTGCAGGTTTTACCCAACCTTTCATTTGTTACACTTGTGATCTCAAATCTTTCAAATACATGCGACCAGAGGACAAATGAATGGTTCATTGGATTATTAGTTGACCAAAAAATAAAATTTGACCATATTTTTAACAATTTTAAAGAGGGAAAAATAAATAGTAATTTTATATTTACAACATTAAATAATTAAATCCCTGTTTGATCCTCATTATTTTCAAAAATACATTATTCACTCTCTTATTTTCATTCACACATTGTTCAATAAAATAATATTATCCGTAAATAAAAAAAATTTCCTTATTTTTTAACTACACATTTTCCATCAAAATACTATTTCAAAATGCATTTTGGGCAAAAATGGACATCAAACAGAATCTAAATAAAAAAAAACCAACAAAAAAAGAAAGGAAAGAAAAAAAAATGAAATACTGCATAATATTCTTTACAGATCCACCCCCACCCCACCCCGCCACCACTGCCGCCGAACCAAACCTAGCCTCCATCACCACCCCGAAGAAAAAATCCCATATTTCAGAAAAAAATGTCGAAGGCTTGAAGAAATAGATATGGTGTGTACAACCTCTTACTTCTCTAATGGAAGGCCAAATTTGAGGCTTCTGCTTGGTGTTTTAGGTTGTCTAGTTTCCTCAACTCATATTTCAAACAACCCAGTTTTCCATCTTCACAATAAAAACATTCCCATTGTGAGTCCCACCACACACCCCATGTCGACACCACCGCCCAATGGGTTCTAACATGATTTCTTAGCAATTGAAGTCATGTACATTCAATTCATACTTTTAACCACACATTTTATAAGATCCTCCAACTTTATCAGCTTTATTAGCTAAAATTTACATCTAAAGAGAGTTTAATCAATTCGAGTTGGATATACGTTTTATTCATACATTTGGTAAGATTTACAATTATCACCTATTTATTACTGTACATGCAGTAATATTAACAACTCAATTGATACCAGGAGCCAATTAAGTTTCTATAAGGCAAATATCTTGATTTTGAATCCTAAAAAAACACGAAAGAAATTCTTGAAAGGGTAAGACGAAGCTAACAGTATATATATATATATACTATTAATTTATAATTTAAATTGTATATAATCAATTTCCAAAAATCATTTTGTGTTTTATGTATTAAAAGCATCGTTGCATATTTTGTATCTCTAGTACATTTGGGGCTTTTGGTTTGTAAAGAATAGTTAATAATAAGTCAAATGCTTGTTTTCTACGAGGTGAAATCGCGATATACACTAGTACATTCCTAATTTTTTGAATTTCATTTTTAATATGCTTCAAACCGTTCTGCACTATTAAATTAAAAATATGACACACACATCGAATATGAAACAAATAACCACCGAAATCGGATTGCAATACTCTACACAATTTATCGATAACTACCTTATTAACACTAGCGTTGTCGAATGTAAATGAACGAATTTTGCTCTCGCAACGATATTCTCTAAATGTTCATAATAGCGTTATATATGTTGTTAGCGTTGTGAGAGAACTCAATAATTTTAAAAGTAATAATTTTTTTTTTATACATATACCAAAGTAGGTCTATGTAGTGTACGGTTGCAGTTATATAACCTCTTTTATTATTTCATTCCCATCCGAAGTTAAAGATATAACACATCCATATTTTTCTAAATCGGCAGTCAATAGTTTCTTTGTATAAAAGAAATATTATATTGTATCTGAACAAAGAGTGTTTCGACTTACCCCAACGTATCTCGATTGAAGATAATCTTTCATGTACGAGATAAAATGTTGGTTGTCCACTATTGTTAGAGGTAACTCAGTAGCGGCAATGAATTTCATCATTCCCGTTCGAGCTTTCTCATTCGAATACATCCACGTAAAAAGTGACGTAAGAGTAGAACCGGTGCTTGGTTTACCAAATTGCAGTTGCGTTTGATTGGTAGGAAGAAGCTCATGTTTGGCCGCACATGCTTTGTAGTGACGGTTGAGGTGAGTGATTCCAATGCCTTTTTTCCATACCAATCGTTGTTGATAGAATTTACATACTGCTTTAGATTCTATAACCTCATCGACCACACGACCTGTTTGAATCAATTTAAAATGATCCCAACATTTTGCCTATTTTTTCCCTTTCGCTTCCCTCTTGCATCGAGAATATCTAATTCATGTTCATCCTCTCGTTCCTCTTTGGAACATCAACGTTAACTAAATCAATTGGATTACTACTTACATGAGCATTGAAATCCGGATTATTTTCGAGAATTCGTTTTTTAGATCGGTGAATTCATTCCGAAATTGCCTTTGCGGCGTGATATGTGATTCGCCTCTGATACCGAACAAGCATTCAACAAATGAGTGTGAATCCATTTGTGAATTGTGATGAATTGTATACATAAGTAACAAATCAAGAATTGAAAGAAAGTTGATGTGTAAGATTGTAATTGTAAATTTGTAGTGTGATCATTAATATTGAATATAGAAGTAGAATTGAGAAATGAATGTAGTAGTCTAGTAGATAGATTGTAAAATCAAGATGTAAAATGTAGAAGAGACTGGAGAGTAGAGAATGAGACTCCTGATCACTAAACTGTGACAGTCTGTAATTTCAAGCATGCATTTACAATTTAAGAATATGACTTGATATTTTGAAAAAAAAAAAAAAATCGTTACGTTTTAGATTGTCATTACATTGTGCGACTATGACCTAAAATATTTATAATGCACTAAAATTGTAAGATTTTGTTGGAAAAAACGGTTTGTACAGAAAAGAAGGGCAATAAATCCACCAAAAAAGAGACAAAACATGGGTCTCATTGTGTATTTAAAAAGTGAAAAAAATGTGTGGGCCCCAACCTTTGTGAGTTGTCTGTTGCCTTTCTGGTATTTCCCCTTCTGTACATGCAGCAAGGTTGGATTTTGTTTAATCCTTATAATCGTGAAGAATGTTAACTAATTGAGTTGGATCTGTACAATTCTAGTTACTGTCATTGAAATAATTGATTATTTTGCATGACTAAGGTTTTAATTTCGAGATGACTATGACAAAAATGAAAAATACATAGATATATTATTCTTTCAAATCGAATGAACAAGGTAATATGGTTAAAAATAATAATGGGAAGAAATTCTTAACAAGAATCTTGATTTTTTTTTTCTCCCCATAGTAAGGTTAATGGAAATTAGTAAATTTTAAATTTTAAAAATTAAACTTCTTGTGATCAGTGGTGGATCCAAGATTGGAAGTCAGTTAGGGCGACTATTGACTATTAACCATTGATCGTAAATGATCGTAATAACAATGCAATTTATTAATATTTAATTAAATAATATTTAAAAAATCAATCTATTTGTAAATGCACTAAAATATAAAAATTATATATATGTGAAAATATAATTCAATACACCCCAAAATAATAAAAAAAAAATACATGATACAACTTCACTCCGTAACTGTAAACTCGGACAACCGCATTATCTGAAGTCTTACAAATCACAAATTCCACAATTTATCATTTTTATTCATCAAATATTCACAAATTATTACAATTCACAAATATCACACATTCACAAAATCCCAAATTTTCAGAAATCATAAAAAAATGATAAATTATAAATCATAAATCATAACTCATTAAATATAGATCATAACTCATAAATGATAAATCAAAAAATAAACTAAAGTCTAAAAAAATGAAACAACGTAAATAAAGAAAAAAACTAATAAAAAATAAAACATGTATTTATAAAGTAAATTACGACAATAGTTATTTTTATCCTAGAAGGCATTCAATCATAACGAAGTAATTAGAAAAAAAAAAAAACCATGTAACAAAATAAAAATTGCCAATAAAGATTCAACAACAAAACTGGGCAGTTAATAAATTGGAAGGAAATACAAAATGCACTCAATCTAGAAAATGAAACTAGAAAACTATAAAAATAATAATATGTACAGTGGCGAAGTTGTCATGGGCTAGTGGTGGAGATCGAAGAGGCTCGACGTCGGCGGTGACTCGTCGAAAGTCGATCACCAAGCAGAGGCTGAGTTGAGTGCACAACGGGAGGGATAAGATTTGCATATTTGCAATTGCTTAGTTTGTTCTCTAATTTTGCAAATTGCAATTGAAACAATACAAAATCATTAAACCATCAGCCCGAATCCAGTGGATTGGTCGATTAAGCCATTTTTATTTTTTAAAAGGCGAAACGAAAAGACCCACACTTTTTTTTTTTTTAAAAAAAAAGAAGAAGGAAAAGGCCCAATACACAACTTCCATCTTCCAAACCTTCAAGTTTCCTCTCGACTATCCTTGCGTCATCGCTTCAAGTTTCCTCTCGGCTCCTAACGGAGACTATTAATTCTGACAAAGTTAGCACTCGATGAGGCCGTCCGTGCTGGCTCCTCTAGTGCTTGTGATATTATCCCAATTATCATTATTCAAGAAAATAAAAAAATAAATACTAGTAATAAACTTAAATTAGTTTTTCCATTATAAATTCCTATTTTGACTCCTCTTATCTATTTATTTCTTTATACAAGAATTGACTAATTTTCATACCTAGGCGCTAATTTCGTCCTTCGGGCAAAAAATCAAAGGAAAATCTTATCTTCTTCGTTCAGCGACACGTGTTCATCAAACAAATCAATCTCCTACTCGCCATTTTTCTACCATGAAGGGTGGAGGCCACATAGTGTTACTCAAATTCCAGTGACACGGAGTCGTAGGCACCCACCTTGCCCATGCTCATTACGCACATATAGCTAACCAGAATTAGAAAAACACAAACAGGAAAATGCTGAGAATTGGCGGGAAAGGAGGCGGAGGAGTTGGTCAGCTACTGGCGGCGGTTGCGGCAGCGCTACTGCTCCGCCTTTTCTCAGCACCCGGACCAGAAGTTCTTCCCGAGAACGTCCCCGATGACGAGGAAGGAGACCACGAAGCTCCGGTCAAAGGAAAGGTTTCGCCGGTTACTATTAAATGGACTAACATCAATTGTTCACTCTCTGATAAATCCTCTAAATCAGTAAGTATGCATAATATAACTTATAGAGTAAGTGCATATATCATGCACTTTTTTTTCTTTGTATTGGAACTGTAAGTAGCAGTATAAGTTTAAAGCTTATTTGATTGTGGTGGAAATCAAGTGTTTTTCTTGGTTTAATTATTGGTCCTGAGGTCAATAAATGTTATACATTCCAAAAGTGTACTGCATTTAGAATTTGGAAGAGAGTGGAATAAGAAAAAAAATTGAATACTGTAATAAAGTAGAAACTGAAAATTATGATTGAATGGCTGGTTATTCTGACTGATTTTGGTTAAATTCAGTCAAAAATGATTCACAATTAAACGCTACAGATACTTGAAATTTAGGAACATGGGTGCCACTAAAGATAAAAATTACTTACAAATGAGTTGTTGTGATTATGTTTTTTGTTGTGTTAATGATGTGTCTAATCCTAAATTGGGAAAATATGAGTTATATAAATAATATAGGATTACAATAGTACAGAACGTAAACACTTAGATGTAAGCTCTTAAGGGTAATGTTTTTGCCTTTTAGAGTTTCATCGCTTATTTTTTTGTCTTGAAATTGAGGCTTTAAGAATTAGATTCTATTTCAATGAGTATTTTATGAGTGTGAATGGAAATTTAGGTCGTCATTTCGATTTTTAGGTGCGGTTTTTGCTGCAAAATGTTAGTGGAGAAGCGAAACCTGGTAGATTACTTGCAATTATGGGACCATCTGGATCAGGGAAGACAACCCTGCTCAATGTTCTGGCAGGTCAGATAGTGGCATCACTGAGATTGCATTTGTCAGGCCTTTTGGAGGTTAATGGGCAACCATTCTCAAACAAGGCTTACAAGTATGTGAAAACTACAATATCACGCGGCTTACAACCTTTTAGAGGCCTCTCATGATTGACTTCTCTTGCACAATTTTAATTTTCTGGGAATTTGAGGTCTTTAAGTGATGAATAACTTGTCTGTTGCAGGTTCGCCTATGTTAGGCAGGAAGATCTTTTCTTTTCACAGTTGACCGTTCGAGAAACACTTTCTCTTGCAGCTGAACTCCAGCTGCAGGGAATATCTTCAGTGGAAGAGAGAGACGAATATGTGAATGATCTCCTTTTGAAACTAGGCCTTGTAAGAATGCCTTTATTTTTATTTGAATTTCATTTGTGTAAGATGGTTTTGCATTCAAATTTAGAAACACTAGACATTATGCCAACATTATGTTCTACTTTTCCATCTATCTTTCATTTATTGTTATTGATTCATTGACTAAAACTCTTGCCGTTTAATACATAATTTACTGATAAGTCTGATTCAGCCTCGAGGCATTAGTGATCTTGACAATTGAATTCATTAAGCACACACGGTCAACTTGCATATGCTTAAACTTGTCGAAAATCTGCAACCATCGGAAGCTGAGACATTAAGTCTAGGGGTTCCAACTTAAAATTTCAACCTTGTTAAAGGAGTAGCTCCCACAAGACTCGTTTGAGGATACCAATCTTGGAATTCATTTACTCGTTTGAGATTTTATACGTATCGAATTGCTTGTTTGAGCCTTTTAGGCTCTGAACCTATATTGTCTTTGGGTTCCAATTTATAAGGTCATCCTTGTTAAGAGGTGTTGATAATTGTTTCGTATTTAAAGTATGTGGGATATACCTTTAAGAGGTTGTAGGTTGTTAAGGAAATAAATCATGTCAATTAGGTAATTAGGCAAGAGTATAACTAGAGATTATTGTATTTCCATTCTTGTGCCAAATTACCAAAACCGTGTACTCTATTTTTCTTATATAATAGAATTAGAGGGGAGAAAGAAACTTATCTTCTTCTCTTGATTTATGCCAAACCCGTTTCTCTTCATGGTATCAGAGCTCGGTTTCTAGGGTTTGGTGTTTCCTGCTGCGTCTTCTCTATAAAAAAAAAAAAAAAAAACTTTTCGCTTCTTCTTCACGTTCTCTCTGCTGTATCATTCTTCATGGTTGGAGTTGTCGATTAAGGTGTAATCTGTGCCTTTTGTAGCCGTCGCCCTAGAGGGGTGTTATCGATCGGGGGGTTGATTCACGACGGAGTCGAGTGGTGGTGCTTGGTCGGGATCTCAGTGGTGGTTTTGTGGTGGTCCGGCTGTTGGGTTATTCGGTGGTGGTTCGGCCGATTGATTGTGCGTGTTGGGTAGTTCGACAGTTGAAGTCTGGAATTGTAGAGTTTTTTGGATGCGTCTGTATCTGCGTCGTCGCCGTGTG
>CAIGRF010102565.1:4895-16880 GCA_903798235.1 Fraxinus ornus | reverse complement strand
TTCTACTCATTTTCAACCGTACATTTTTCAATAAAATAATATTTTTCATCACATCAATCACTTTTCCTTCTTTTTTAACCACACATTCTCCATTAATCTATTATTCCAAAATATATTCTTTCAAAATAATGTGGCTCAAACATACTGTATAAAAGAACAAGTCCATGGACCTCAACCATATTATTTAAAAAAAAATACTTTTATTGTATGCATTAAACGAATCAACTATGATTATGTTAGTTAACAAAATAATCCAACACGATCAAAATAATACGTATTTTGTATAATAGTTTGTAGGTAAATAATAATCAAACTCTTCACAAAATAAGATAAAATTACACTTCACAAAATATGCTTAAGCAAGTCCAAACCCCTCTTCTCTACCCCGCTTTCTTGGGTCCTCGAACTATACCACTATTTATATCCTTCTTCAAAAACGGGCTCAATATTACATAGTTCTTTGTAAGATCAAGGCAAATAAATTTATCGATCCATACAGTTGTCCATGCATATATAAGGCATGTGTAATGCATGTGACATATTTTTAAGAGTACTTTAGTCAAGCATCTTTGTTTCTTTAAAAATAATTGAGAAAAAAAGGAAAAATTAGTTATAACTTTTTGATCTTTGTGACTTTTAGTGAGGATATGTAGTTTTCCTCAAAGACACAAATCCACCAACACAAACATAATCAATTATAAGATTCTTAAAGGAGAAAAAGACAAATGTAATTACCGAAGCTCACATGGGAACTGCAAGAATCACGTACCTAGACTTCTTATTGCTCGTGTTTGGGTCAATTTAAAAGTAGGATAAATCTCGTTGTACAAAATGAATTACCTAATTTTTGACATAATCGTCAAGTGACGGCTCCCTACTGGGGGGCGCTGGTGGGCCCAGGCGCCCCCCCAATAGGGGGCCGCCACTTGACGATTATGTCAAACATTAGGTAACTCATCTTGTAAGTGTAGCATTATCCTTTAAAAGTAAGTTAAAACTTATATTTAAGTTCTTTTTTCTTCCTAAATAATATGGCACCCCCTCAATAGGGGGCCGCCACTTGACGATTATGTCAAACATTATGTAACTCATTTTGTAAGTGTAGCATTATCCTTTAAAAGTAAGTTAAAACTTATATTTAAGTTCATTTTTCTTCCTAAATAATAAATATGTTCTTTTTAAGTAAAATGTTCCCCCGTGATAATCGGATTAATTACTAACTCTGACTAACAAAAATATTATTCCCTTTAGAATTTACTTATTTAGGGCATGTTTGAGTCTCATTTTCGTGACAATCTGATTAAGTACTACTTATTACTAATTGCGACTAACAAAAATGTATTTTTGAATAGTAAATTGATGGAGAATGTGTTGTAAAAAAAAAAAAATTGGATTGCGTGTAATATTATTTTCATGAAAAATTGCAGTTGTAAAAACTAGAGAAAAATGTATTTTTAAAAAAAATGAGGATCAAACAAGGAGTAAATTTTTAGGCTTAGCTAGACAAGCAAGCGTTGGGGGAAAACATTGTGGGACCATTCGTTCGTACTAAAACAATAATTAATAATATACTTTCTCTTCTCTGTTTTCGTTTCTTTTCCGAGAAAATTACAATGACATTTTTCAAAGACGTTGACATCAATTTATTCAAAATTTCACATTTTTCTTTTCTTTGATAGAATTCCCATAAATCCAATCCAACGGTGTCACACTCGATAAAACCGTGGTTAAAGATTTGAAGAATGAGAGCGAAAAATATAATGGCCCGATTAACATGTGTTTGGCACCCATTTTTGGAAAATTATAAATTATGGAATAGTGATTGATAGAATAATGTGTGGTTGAAAAGTAATGAAAAGTTTTAGATTTATGTGTAATATTATTTTATTTGAAAAACGTATGATTATAATTAAGAAAGAAAAAATAATTAATGGGTGCCAAACATCCTTAAATTTAAGGACGAATCTATTTGTACATAACATGTTACATAATTTTTGACCGAATTGACGAGTGACGGCCTCCTATTGGGGGGCGCATGTGGTCCAGGTGCCTCCCAGTAAAAGGTCGTCACTCGTCAATTCGATAAAAAATTATAGAATAAAATTATTCATACTCATTGGGATTACAACTCCAATCTAGGTGACTTTAAATGATAGACTAAATAAAACGTAAAATTAAATGACTTATTTAATTTCACATATCATTTAATCTCACATTAACGACACCAAGATTGAGGTTGTAACTCCAGTGGGATGAACAGTATTACTCAAAATTATGTAACTTGTTACGTACACATTGTATAACCCTAAAGGAGATGTTATAATCTGGAATTTTTCTTGAAACCACACACAGTATAACTTGCGATCATGTCAATGAGATGATTGAAAAAGTAAATGATTGAATCGTCTAGATTTTATATGATTTGGATTAGATCTCGATTATATTATTAGACTGATTAGTTCACATTTGTAACAGGCCTAAATCACGTTTGTTGGTTGAACTTGACATTTAGCGCACGTCACTTAGATTTTAAATTAAATTTTTTATTCATTGTAAACTTTAGTGACTAAATAGATTAGAAAAAAAAATATGATGACAAACTTGAAAATTTGTACAAACTTTAGTGACTTAATAAAAATAATCAGAAAGTGTTGGGTCAGTTTCGTAATTAAGAAACGCAGAAGAACAGTCGGAATTCTCTGATAACGTAACTTTTAACAGAGATGAAAAACAGCCCAATTGCTACCCCCCTCTCTATACACTTCCACTTTCTCTCTCTTCCCCAATTCTAGTATCTGAAAATAATTCCAATTTCATTTCTCAGAACTAAAATGCCAATTTCCTGAAATTATTCATATATTCTCTCCCAATCGCACACACTGCTAGTCTGCTACTTCTTTTTTCACCGCTTTTCACATCATTTCAGCTCTATATGCACAACTCACAAGGGTACATTATATTCTGTATATTTCTCCGTCTTGGTTGAAAAATTCGGAGGTTGTTGATATGATGAAAGTGCATTGCTGACTGATTTCAGCTGAATTATGTTTTCATACTTTGAGGCATTGAAGGTCGATTCTTGGATCTGCGATTCACGACGTCATTTTCGTTGCATTTAAGGAAAAAAACTAGGGTTTTTTGAATTTGAATGATTTCGAATGTTTCTGAATAATTGAGGGTTATTTTAAGTTTTGGCGAGTCTTTTTTTCCTCGTAATCTATTGGCATGAATCGGAGCTTTAGGGCACCGGAGAGGGAGAAAATGGGTAGTCTGAGAACATCAATGATGAAGGACACCAAGGATGAGGACCTAGTATTGTTTCGCGAGATGCGAAAACGCGATAAGGAACTGAATAATCTTCTTCTTCTTCAGAACTCTGACGAGCTTGATTCTCCACCTGGTATTAAATTAGAAGTTCGAATTTTAATGTCTTTTTGCATTTGTATTATAGCATATGGTGATTTCTGCATGATTGAAGTTTTTTTTTTTTTGACTGGTGATTATATTTGTTAGATTTTATTCTGGGAATTTTTTGACCATTTGACTTGACTCTATGTCTTTCTGTGTTAATAGATAATTAGATAAGCCTTTTAATCCGGAAATATCGCTGACATCTTAGATTCTTGTAGTAATTAGGCTACGGAGTGATGAAGAAAAACAAATCAAAGAAATACCCTTGTAATTTATTCGTTGGAAGCTGGTGTGCTTAAGTTAATATGGGTTTCTAACATAAGTATTATTATTATCTCAATATGCAGGGTCGAGAGCTGGTTGTTCTCCAATATTTGATATAACATCAGCTGTACCTGCACCTGTTCGGAAAATTGGTGCTGATGATTTTCTCAATTCAGACAATGATAAAAACGATTATGAATGGTAATCATTAAAAAAACTTATGGTTTATTATTTCTTCCCGTTGTGACAATTTCAATTTTTGTTGTTAACTAGTGTGGATAGTTATATCATTAGCTTTGGAATGAAAGTATCTGTCCCTGCCTACTTGATTGTCTCTGTTTTCTTTGATGCGTTTGGTAATGGAAGTGTCTGTCTCTTCTTTCTCGAGTGCCTTAGGTATGTGAGCACATGAGTAGTATCTATTAATCAGTGAACTACAATTCATAATCTGTGCCTGTGATTTTTGTCTTACTCTGTTGGTAAGATTAGTTGAACAGTTAATCAATAATTCAGTGACTTCTGTTTTTATGTTTTATCATTATTGAAGAGGGACGTGGTTTAAGGAACCAACGATTATGTTATCAAAGCTTTGCAACTGATCCTTAACCAATGAGCATAGACGATGTTGGCATTTCACTCCCCTAGAGCTGAAAAATGTTAACAAGCTACCTGAAAATAGCTCATTCAAATCGGTTCGTTAGCTAAACAAGTCAATCTGGAGACATGTTTTAGCATTCGTAGAGCTCATCTCAGTAAGTTAATAATAATTCATAGAGAAGTGGCAAGTTAGTCCTCTTCTTAAAGCTCATCCAGATTGGCTTCATGTGAAATCAATTCAAGTTCAAACATTATTTTATGCTCATTACTTATAATTAAGGTAAGCTGAAGTATTACTTTAGTAATTTGTCTTCCTCATACTTTTTTCCTAAATGTCATATTTCCTATAAGAGTTACGAAGTCTGTATGCTTATCAATACAATCACAAATAATTTTTCTTAACTGGATTTGCAACTTTCACTCTGATTATTTGCAAGATGATTCAAAGTCCTTTATTATTGTAGTGTAGTCATGTTTTGTTATGTTTTCAGGCTTTTAACACCTCCCGGTACTCCTCTTTTTCCTTCACTGGAGATGGAATCACAGAAAACTGTTATGAGCCAGCTGGGAACTCCGAAAGCCCGCCCCATTGCACTAAAATCTAGAGTAGGCAGAATTATTATTTTTTTCTTCTTTTGATGTCTTTCTTTTTAAATCCAGACTGCACTTCAAATGGTGATAATCATATTCTTAAATATTGATCAAGATGTGATGTTAGCAGTACTTCAGGCATAATAGGAGTTCAAATATTCATAATGTGCAAGTAAAACCAACTTAAAGCATGTTAGGAACTTGTTCATAAACGGTGTTGTGTATATATAGATAGAAATGTGTGATGGGTAGGTAGGTTGTGCTTGTGGATCCCACGAAATGTGTCGATAAAAAGTGTTTATAAACACGAGTCAAACATAGGCTTAATCTTCAATAATTCAGTGCAGTCTCCTGTAAGTACTCAGAAATGATTACAAAAGTTGCCAATACTATTCTTCTTGTAGACTGAAGGCAAATAAGCACTGTAAATTAAGTAATTAACAGATATCATGTGGCCAATATCTTCTATTAATTTCCATCGACTTAGTGGAAGAAACAAACTGAGGACTAGATTTTCTTTAACTAGTTCTGGTTTGTCAGAGGCAGAGGACATTTCTTGAAAAATATAGTCCATTTATTTATGTATTCGTTGATAGTGTTTATTATTTCAATTGCATAAATAAATTCAAATATCCTCTCAGTAGGTGTGCTACAACTAATGTAAAGTGATTGAGAGATCGTCTTTAATTTCTGAAAGTGAAAATGTAGATATTATTGATTTCTGTTAAACACGATATAAACTGAATTCATTAGGTATATTTCAATTAGTGTTCTAATTCTTCCATCTCTGCAGTTTTTCTCAGGGACATGAATGAAAATGTGATGCTTCTTGAATTATATTTATTTGCAGCCTTGTAATTGGACTATTTAAATTTGTCTATAGAATTGATGAACTGATTTGTACTGCAACTTATTTTTGTGGGTGAAGCTTGCAAATCCCCAGCCTGAGCCTGGTTCAAGGAGCAATATGTTATCCAGACAACCAGCTTCATCTCCGGGTTTGAATGCCTCAAGTGGTGGTCTATCTAGGCCTTCTTCATCTGGGGGTCATGGATCAAGACCTGCAACACCAACTGGGCGTCCAACTTTGGGCTCAACATCTAGATCTACTTTTACCTCGGCATCTAATAAACACTCACTGAACCAGTCCAAAACAGCCACGCTGACAACATCTAGAACAACATCAAATACAGCATCTAAACCTTCAAGATCTGCCACACCTACTTCCCGTGGCACGTTGTCTTCGTCGAAGCCCACTGTTCCTTCAAGATCTTCTACACCTACAACAAGGTCTACTGCAAGATCCTCAACACCAACCAGGCCGTCTGTACCTGCTTCAAAGTCCACTTCCAGAGCAGCAACTCCAACTCGTAGGCCCACTTCAATGTCTAGTGCAATGTCAGCTGCTCGGATAAATTCCCCGACTCCATCTTCTGTTGCCAAGCCAGTTCCAACTGCAGCAAAAAATCCAGTACCACCAAGGTCCAATTCCCCAACTGTGAGACCCAGAACATGGAAGCCTTCTGAAATGCCTGGATACTCCCTTGATGCCCCTCCTAATTTGAGGACATCTTTGCCGCCTGACAGGCCACCTTCAGCCACTAGGGGCAGACCTGGAGCACCAAGTTCTCGATCTTCATCTGTTGAACCTATTTCAAATGGAAGGGTTAGAAGACAGTCTTGTTCTCCAGCAAGAGGACGGGTTCCCAGTGGGATCATTCGTAGCAGTGGAAGCTCTGTCCCTGTGCCTGCTGTAAATAGGTTGCATGCCAAGGCTAATGACAATGTGAGCCCTGTTCTTTATGGTACTAAAATGGTTGAGAGGGTCATAAATATGCGGAAATTGGTTCCACCTAAGCAGGATGATAAGCATTCGCCCCGTAGCAACTTATCTGGAAAGTCCTCATCCCCCGACAGCACGGGCTTTGGAAGAACGCTCTCGAAGAAATCTTTAGATATGGCAATAAGGCATATGGTATGTGTACTCATCTCATCTAGTGTTACTGATGTTGGAGTGATGCTGCTAGTGTGTTTAATCGAAGTATATAATGAACCTGGTTTCTGTAACGTGTTGGTAGGATCTGAAAATTTTGGTCCTGTTGCACTGTAAATATTTTGCTCAGATAAATGAACTCTATGAAGTTCTCTGATTAATTTGTGATTTTTTGTTTGAACAGGATATAAGGCGAATTATTCCAGGCAATCTACGTCCACTAATGACTAACATCCCGGCATCCTCCATGTACAGTGTGAGATCAGGGCCTACCAGAAGCAAGGCAGTCAGTGTCTTGGATTCCCCACTTGCAACAAGCAGTAATGCAAGTTCTGATGTGAGTGTCAATAATAATGCCCTTTGTGTGTATGGAAACGAAGTAGATGATGATGTTAGCAGTGATAAGGGTATTCGATCTCCTACCAACTTACACGGCAGGTGATGATTCATTCGAACTATCATTATATTCAGTCTTCAATTCTAGCCGTCCATTTATTTTTATTTAGATCCTCAACTGGCATATAGTTTGTGACAAATGAGTAACACTACAGAAAAACTGGTAGAAAATCAGTTTGTTATGATCATTGTAAAGTTTAATGCATTGGTTAGATTGTACTAGTTGAAATCTTTGAATTATTATTAATGACACTTGGTTATATTCTAAAATGTTTTCCAGTTATATGATGTTTTTCTTGTGAAATTGAGATCACTATGGGAAAAAATTGAAGATGTAAGAAAAAAGTTGGCTCGTTGATTTTTTATTCTATACATTGGATGGCTGCTCGAGTGGTCGTTGAGCTCAGATGAATTTCTGGATCTATCACCGGTTTAAGTATATGCTTAATTGCTTTCAAGTACTATAGTTCAAGATTCGACTAAAGCTTGCACGCTATTCTAATTGCTAAATATATTGGGGCTCGTACAAAGCATGGCATGCACAAGAATTCCTAAATATATTTGAAATGCGTGCAAAAAAGTTAGAAAGTAAAAGGTTTATTATTTTTGTTGGCACTAAGGTTCAATTTTGTTCGGGGTAGAAATTGGATTAAATCGGATTATCATTTTCAATGTGTAAAATGTAATCCTTAATCCTCCCATTAGCAATAAAGTTCATCAAAACTCCGATCAAATTCAAAAAACTAGATTGATTGATCAAAATCTTGAACTTTACGATGGAAAGGTATGCTTTAGTCGATAAATCAATGAAGAAATGCTCCTACATAGGGATTAAAATCATATTTTTAGGAGATGGTGATAAGAGGTGTGGTTGAAAAGTTATGTGATCAATAAAATGTGGTTAAAATTGATTATTGACTTTGATTTAAATTAAATTCTTGATTTTAATTTGTACAAAACAGGGTTAAACGTGAGAATGACACTATGTATTTCAAGAAATTCAAAGGGGGTAAACTAACTATATAAGTATAATACAAGGAGGTTTATGCAATTTATCAGAAGTTGGACACTTGCCAATTTTTTTTGGTACTATTGTAGTGCATAAATAAACAAAAACAATTATTAAAACTAACCTTCTCACGACACTCATCGGTGATCATATCCTATCTTTCTCTCTCTCTTCGATTCTATCACAGCACTGATCATGGCGAGCCTGTGGCGGGCAGCGATGGGTTCGGCCCAATCAAGTGAAAACTACGACGGAGTTGAGTTCTGGGTCAACCCGGAACGGTGCGGTTGGCTGATGAAGCAAGGCGAGTACATCAAGACGTGGCGGCGCCGCTGGTTCGTGTTGAAACAGGGGAAGCTCTTCTGGTTCAAAGAATCCGACGTCAATCGTGGTTCCAAGTCACGTGGAGTGATCCCGGTGGCCAATTGCCTCACGGTCAAAGGCGCCGAGGACGTACTAAATCGGCAATTTGCTTTTGAATTGTCCACTGGGTCAGAGACCATGTACTTTATAGCGGATTCGGAGAAGGAAAAGGAGGATTGGATTAACTCAATTGGGCGTTCTATAGTGCAGCACTCCAGATCGGTCACTGACAATGAGATTCTCGATTATGATAGCCAGAAATGATGAGGTATAATTTAATTAAATACGTCAATTTTTTTTTTTTTCCTTTAGAAAAAAAAAATTAGTGGGTTGGAGGGATCTGAACTTAAGGATTTTATGGGGAACTTGGTTGTGTTGTGGTGTATATTGATGCCTCTGATTTTCTGTTTCTTTTCCTTTTTCATTTTGGTTCTGGATTCAACGGGCTCAAAATTGTAATAACTACTGTTTTCAGTGTTAAATGAATGTAATTTTGCCTTCTTCTGTCAAATTATGATGCGTAGAGTAATTGCTTTTCAGAATGGTTCAAGAATGAGTTGCAATGCTAAAATTGTTTGAAATTTGTTTTTGGTTTGTGCCCGTTTGCATGCTGTTTGCATTCTATTCAAGATTGTTTGAGGACTCGTAAAGATTTGTCAGTTCATTCACGAATTCATGCTTCCAGTCCCTTCAACTTATTGTTCTAAAATGATGGTGTGAATCTACTTTAAATGTACATAAAGTCTTAAGGCATACAGCTTAAAGTGCTTTAATGGATTCATTGTGGCTGTTGCTTTGAATACACAAACAATGTATTTGGCATTGTCAATTAAGGTGTAGTTTACTTGTAAGATGACTGGAAGAAAATTGGGTCCTATAATAATCTTTCACTATCAGATACGTGACCAACAAAGTTGATGTAATCTCTCCTTTTTTAACACGATTATTTCAATTTTGTGTTTGCTTATTGAGTTGTTTGAAGATAATATTATGAAATGAGAATATTGGTCTAGGAGAAGAATTTTCCATCAACACATAGCATTCCTCTGTGTGTGTGTATTTCTGGACAAGAGTTCTTGTAGAATTTTGTTCCAATGAAAGGTTAGCATTGCATTAATTATACTGATTCCTATTGCGTGAATCAGCATTTCTGATTCACGATGATGAATGAGGATCATAAGAATAAAGAGTCATGAAAAAAAGAATCAACAAACGCGCCCTTAGCTTTATAAGTTACTAATATTGGTACAAGTCCATTTCTTTTTTCAGTTCCTCTTTCTCACAAGGATCTCATGGAGAAGTTATTGATCCTAGATGAAAGAACTCATCTAGTGGGTTGAACAAATCCATATTTAACATTAAACATTTGTTAGTATGAACTCCCATGAATTTTTCTTCAATGACTATTTGGTTTTCAGTTGCTTTCAATTTTCCAGTAAATCTAGCAATAAACCAAATTGAGTGGTAGAAATTAGAAAAAGAATTTGTGTAGCTACCCAAATTTATTAAGAACAAGGCTTGTTTGCAGTTGTTGTAGAGCATCCTTTCCCCCCACATCTCATGGACTTGGGTGAGAGTATCCTTGTGCTCGTACTTATATGTGCATGTCTAATTGTCAGTTTTGACCAACATCCTGATCCATGGATGCACGGACATGGAAAATATTCTATTCTAGGTTTCTGATGTGTTTCATACTATAGAATTAATTGAACATATTATGTTCAAAATGGACAGTTAACTCTGTTGAAAGTAGTTATTCAACAGAAAGAACCTGTTTGGTTAAGCTATTGGATGCATTAATGTAGTTGTAAGAGTCCCTGTAAGATCAGAACTCTATACGAATGAAAGTAAAATTTCGTATTATTGACATCGTAAGAAATTTCTGGACTTTTAGCTGAGTAGCCATCAGAAAAAAAAAATGTACCAGTATGTTAGTGCTTCTCAGAGAGCTAAAAATAGGAGCACTTTCTGTTCAAGACTATCTGCTCTTCATAATGGCTATGAAGTAAATCCCACAGAGCAATGTTCTGAGGATGTCAGTGTGATGTCAATCTTTAGCCAACTATGATTGGGTTTGGCTAAGCAGAATGTAATTTTCAAAAAAGTAAAGAATTGTTTCAAAAATACCAAGTTCTTCAACTATAACTTCAAAAAGAATAAAGAAAAAAAAACACTTCTGAGAAACTTCGAAGATGTTTGGAAAACAAGTTACTCAAAAGTAACTTTTAAGCTAGTCTAACATGCCTAATGCGTTTCTTGGTAGTGGTAGATGAATAAACAACAGATAGATTTTTCTACCATCTGATATTGCATCATGTTGTAGTCTCTTCTGAGTTAGAACTTGGGGTGAGATGTCTGGAGTAGGGTGAGTTGTTGAGAGAACATCTATCTACTCGAATTAACTTGCTGTGGGTGTTCAATTCTGTGTATTTTTATGTGATAATTCTCTTGAAAGATAATCTATGCCCCTGTAAATTCTGTTGATGCTTCCCCATCAGCATTAGCAATTGTTGTATGATAATAATCACCTGTGTGACTGGCCAATATCCCAGGCTAGGCTTATATCATAACATTCCACAGCTGGGATTCAACCTCACTAAATTTGAGGAATGTTTGATGAACTTCACATCCAGATTTACCATTTCTAAGTATCTGACGATCTCATTGTTGTAGAAATTGCAAGAGTTAGGTGAGCTTGTCAATTACCTCTCTTAAATGCAAAAAAATGAGACATCTATGCTACTTCCTTCCCTGTTGCTTCAAGGATTGCAGAACCTATATCTAACGAAGCTGCTATAATGAAGAATTACTAAACAGTATGGTGCTTGTCAGTAGCCAGTATGGCCCTGGCAGCCGATGCTGGAGATTTTGTGACAACAATTGTGTTATACAAACATGCTCAAAGACAGGTTCAGAAACAGAAAGGACACGTGTCGACACATGATTGGACGATTTGAAAAAAGAAAACACAACACTCAATTATTATTTGCCACATTTGAGCCTGTTCATGGAGCATTATTCTTGTGACAATGTTGGTGATGTGATTGTTTGCTTATTATTGCAGTCTAAAAAATTCAACACTACATAGAAGAAGAGCAGATCGTGTGATGTATTGAGTAGTGGATGAGTAGTTCTCGAGAGTATGATGAGGACAATTGACAAACATATCTTATCCGTTCTGCTACAATTACGAGTAATGCTTGTGGTACATCACATTTTATATCGGGGTGTACACCCCCCTCACATGGGGATGGGACCCGCTCGAATAAAAAAAATATTTTATACAATGGGTCCCACCCCCCATGTGAGAGGGGTGTAGCCCATTATGTACATCACTTGATGTACAAGTGGAAATACCCTT
>CAIGRF010102506.1:30670-57701 GCA_903798235.1 Fraxinus ornus | reverse complement strand
ATCGGTGTTTCCATCCTTCACAATTATTATTTTTTGCGTAAATGTGATCGTACTAATAAGGCAATTTATGTAACTTACATATATAACTGTAGGGACTACTACCATAGTTTGTCCATGCCACGCAAGAGTAAAATAACCCAACATTCTAATGTCAACTCAACTTGATCCATCAAAGTTCAAACCATACATTGATGGATTGACCACACTAATATTTTGACGATACTACAACAACTAACCTAAACTTGATGAGCATGTCACTAAAGAGGTCCTTGCATAAGACCGAACGAAACATTATCTCGAAACTAGTCTTCGTAGAAGTCAACTTGGATCCTCGTACAAAAACTTTCAACGTGCTCCTTAAACCTCTCCAACCACTATAGAAAAACATTTAAATACGTCAGAAGTATAAAAAGTGTACGATCAACTACCAAACTACCAATTAGAGAACACATCTAATCAAAGGGAGAGTACTATGCCTAAGAAGTCTTTCTATCTAGTCCAGAAAGTGGTTCGACTTCGATCTAATAAATTGATATGGCCTAGGGACCATCGTATTCATTAGTAGATGCATGGTAATAGTAGTGGGATATTATAAGCTTCTTAGATTGTTAGGCTACAACGAAATTTCCAACCGAAGTATTCTATGGCTAGGCCTGCAAGAAGTTGAACAAGTCCGATTCAAATCTTATCACACTCGACATGCGCGAGTGTTGTAGTATACTCTCGAGTTTGCTTGTTAGACTAAATTGCAGACTACCTTGACACTTAGGTTATAATTATGTTCACCTCTTATAAGGATCATCGACTAACCAAACCTCCATTCCATGTGAGAATTATGTACACCATTATGTATATAAATTATGTATCCCTAGCATTGATCTTAATTTAATTATAATTTTTGTGTATAGTCTTGTACTCTGACACTAGTTCTGACATAAGCTACAAAATATGCAATTTTACTTAGTCAGGATATTTAATTTAACTATTGATGTTGAAAAGGGCACCATCCAAATGATGTTGTCAATTCAAGGAGACATGTCGATGCATGGCTTAACCGTCTTGCATCCAATGATTCAATAGTTATGGTGCGAGCTAGCACTTCACTACATCATCATACGCCCTACCCAAAGCCTATAAATAAATATAATTTCCTCCAAGTTATTCATTACAAACAATTCAAAGACTCAATCCCTTTATCTTGTCCAAAATTCACTCTCTACTGAAAAGTGATACATGCCTTCCCTCCTGGTGGAAAATCACTCAATAACACATACGTCAATGTCGTCGTCTGTGGGAACTGGGAACCATCTTGATTCACCATATAAGAACGAGGAGTTATGTCAGTTGGCAGAAGGAGGACAACCATGCTTCCGTCACCACTTGCAACAGAAACTACCAGCACATCATTTGTGCCTAAAGAACACATATAACCCCTTGCAAGCGCAAGTTGCTGCATTAATGACCATGCTCAAGGAGAGCATGTCTGTACAGCAAGAGTTGGTCACTTGGTCCCACCTCGAGAATAGTCCACAGTGAGCGGCGCAACCTCAACATGTGATTACAAATGCTCATTTGCAACAGATGCTCGAAGGGTTATTTAGTTAAAAAATGATGATGCCATAGAACAGAGGAAGAACAGAGGGCGGCTCATCTTGATAAGCAAAGACCCATTTAATTTGAAGATCGTGGCAGTTCCGTTCCCTCCAAAGTTTAAGGATCCAGAAATCGAAAATCTGATGAGACAATAGACCCGATCAATCTCTCAGTTTCTTCCAAGACATGATAAGACTAAAAGAGATGCCAAAGCGTAACGTAGAACTTTCACAAATAACGTCGAAAAATGATGCTAGGAAGTGGCACGATGCATTACCCGCTGTCTATTACCTCATTTACTGATATTGCAATCAAGTTTGCTACTTGCTTCTCGAGCAATGCTTGAAATAAGAAGATTGCTATAGGGCTAATGCATGTGATCTAGAGTAAAGATGAGCTTTTGCAAGATTACATCGTATGATTCAACAAGACAAAACAGGAAGACCTGTTCCCTCAATGATAGTAGAGAAGGCATCTCGCATGACTACTAGTACATTACCATGTTATCACGCATGCCACCCAGAGTCTATAAATAAACATACCAAACTGATCTCTTAAGTATTGGTGCCACTCGGGTGATAATATTTGGTTAAAAAATTGATTACACCACCTATTGTAGTGTGCCACGTCACCTGATGATTAGGAGATCAATTCCGATAAACATAATTGTCTCTAAATTATTTATTTCACACAAAATCCTAACACTCAATCCGAAGACATTGTCAAAAAAATTATCTACTTTAAGGTAATATATGCCAGAAAATCTTGCCCCATCGTCCACCACCGCTATGAGATCACTCAATAAATCACTCACACATCGACTATTTTTAATTTTAAAAAATTCGCATTGTATTCTTAATAGAATCTGAACTTGAATGTTAATTAAAATATTTATATCACCAAACTTACTGTTTCGAAATTCGATTTTAAAGAAAAAAAATACTAAAGAACTATATTTGGAAATTAACATAAGAATGTTATTCATGTCCACTGAGATTACAAACACAGTCTAGGTGGCTCTCAACATAAAATCTCTCAAAAATCAAACCAGAAAACCAATTAATTTCTGTTCAAATACGAACAGTCACTTCTATAATTTCGTCGCCATGAAACGACGTCATATCAAGAAAAAAAATCCACTACTGATTCTAGCCGTTACACAGTCTTCGTGTCTTTTTTGAAAATTGGACCGTTAGAATCTGAACGTTAATACCCCTCTTTCTCTCCAATTTTCTCTCACATCAACACTACATTCTCGCAAGATCAAATTTAGACACTCCCTTTCTCTCCCTACAAAGCTTTCGGATTTGATTTTGATTACAGGATCGAGTTCTGTTTTTGCATCAATTTTTAATGGCGGTGGACGAGATACCGAATAATTTCTTCATGATGGATGAGGCCTACGAGTTCTCGGCTCCCCAGTTTTATGATTTCATACACGGGGAAACTGATGAAGATCGCCGCAAGGCCGAGCTCTGGTTCGAAATCACCGTATCGCATGCCCCTTCTCGTACGTAATTCTTCAATTTCTACTTTTCTTGATCATCTAATCTAATATCTTCTTTTTTTTTTTGCTTCTTTCGGGATTTCATACGTGTCTATTGAGTTTCTCTGGAATTTCTTGTTATCATTTCCCCTTTTCCCATTTTGGCTCTTTAGGTTAGAATTTTAGTGAATTGTTACCGTAATCACGGACTATTCGTTATGTTCTTTCATGCTTTATTTTCGAACTAAAAATTGTAAATACGATACTTGGATAATACAGTTCAATTTTAGTAATTTAGGATTTCTAGGGTTTTCTATTACGAGTGGAATTATTGTAGTTTCAAGTCAATTAAATTTGAATTTAAATTTAAGAATGCTAAACTTTTTCATCTTTTAGTAGTGCTATTTTCATGTTTCGAATGACTTGATGTGAAAAATCGTGTTTATCTTTGGTTTAAACTGATGCAGCATTTATGCCGAGAATTAAGCCAAGCAGATCAGTTCAATTGCAGAGTCTCTGCAATTTTGGTGCGGATGAGCAACTACAGAAGGTGAAGTTAAATTCATATTCTCATTTTTTGTGAATCTTTGTTGAGGTTTAGGTGATGTTATGACGAATGATTGAAGTTTTGACTACTTGTAACAGGCAACAGAGCCAGTAGAAACAATAACTACATCAAATAATACAGAGGAAGCAGTTTCAGAGCAACCAAACTTAACGAAGTCAGTTTTTCTATACTTCTGAATACTTCTGTATTATTTCCATTCATTTTGTCCGTTGATCTTTTGTTCGTTTTTCGTATTTCTTTGAGAAAGATGTACTTAAAAATTAAACCACTCACTGTATGTTAGGTCTCAAGAAGAGCTTGTGCCAAAACCCAAGGAAGAAGCTGGTACAAATCTTGCTACTGTGGTAAGAGCCTATCAGCTGTTCAACATATTAGATTGGTTTTTGGTTTGGGATCTGTCCATTTCTCATTATTCTGAACCAAATTTCAGAATTTCGATCTTAAGAAGGCTTTGGACGTTGAAGCTGTACGTGCTGAGAACAATGAAAGGTGTGTTTTCTTTCATTTTTCCTTATAAAGATCATACACCATCTGATTGTTTCTACTGAAGAAGATAATTATTAAATAATAGTATAATATGTAGTCTGATTGCATTTGTTGTTGCTGCTGTTGATTTCAGCATTTTAGCAAGTGAAAACTCCTCTTCCCCTGCAAAAGCTGCCCAAGTGACAGACGTTTGCACCCCAGCACCAGTGAATCAAACTGAAACTAGAAATCGTCAGACAGCCAAAAAGATAGCCAGTATGCTTAGAAATCCTTCAGCACTAAATCCAAAGAATCGGTTACATAAATCACAAGCCAAAAGTAGTAAACCAGCTACTGCTACGAGGTACTTACATGTAAATTTCACCGTGTTAATTTCCTAGTGCTCTATATTTCATTATCTACGAATGTACTTTTCTCCTCATCCTTACTCTTTTCTTTCCCCTGACGAGTCATAAAATGTTCTACGGTAATTTTAACTCCATGATTTATATATTCGCAGGGATACAAAGGTGAAGAACACTGTTGGAACTCTTAATTTTGCTCAAGAAAACCAAGCAATAAAGAGGCAAAAGCTCGAAGGAGGAAAATCCCGACAGGTGAATACTGTAATGTTAATTTATGTTTTTCCCCACTCTAAGTAGAATTTTTTATTTGTCAAATTAATTTCATGTACTTTCATATGCAGATTCTTACTATCAGCAAGCCTCCAAACTTACATCACAAATCGAAACCTGGCTCTGATAGCAATCCTTCCAACTTATCCTCTACAACTATGAAAACTCGTAAAGAAGCCAGAAAGGTTAGTTTAACATCTACTTAATGAAATGTAAACCCTTTTGAAACATATTTGATTTGCTAACATATAATTTAATGTGCAGATGTACGTTCGAGAACCAGCAGCCCCGTTTGTTTCAATGGCAGAAATGATGAAGAAATTCCAATCTAGCACAAGGGGGGTTTCTCTTAGTCGCATGAGCAGTTCGCAATCAGTGGTAATTCGAACTTTTTTTAAGAAAAGTTGCATCACTTCAGATATACATATATACATAAGTTTCACACTTAATTTCTAAAATAATTAATCGTATTTTCAGAACGAGGCTGCTGGAACAATGCGGAGGAAGCCTAAGCTCACACTAACACGGCCCAAGACACCTGAATTTGAAACATCTCAGCGGGCAAGATCAGTGAAAATTAAGAGTTCAGATGAGCTCGAGGAAGAAATGATGGCTAAAATGCCCAAATTTAAGGCTCGTCCATTAAATAAAAAGGTACACTTCACCTTTCCTCGTAAACGATTTTTGAAACATCTCAGGTCGCACATGCAAATTCATTCATATGACTGTTTTCTTCTATGACAGATCCTGGAAGCACCAACAGTACCAGTATTGCAAAGAAGTACACCCCAGCCTATAGAATTTAAGGTGATTCGCTAGTTTGTTAAAATAGTAGGGAAATAAATTATGATATCCAGATAGTTAAACAGAGTCGTTTGTACAGGAATTCCGTTTGGAAACAATGTCAAGAGCCATTCAGAGTTCAGAAATATCTACTATAGCTTCGACAGAATCAACACAGGTAGTTTTTTCTGGCCTCAATTTAAGAAGTTCAATCAATGTAATTCCTCAGTTTACATAACGAATTAAAATTGTTGTTGCAGAACTGTCATCAATGGAAACCTCACCACCTTACGGCACCAAAATCACCACTTCTTCAAACATCTCTGCGAGCGCGTCCTCCCAAGATAAAGAGTTCCGAGGAACTAGAAAAGGAGGAACTTGAAAAAATTCCTGAATTCAAGGCAAGACCTCTGAATAGAAAGGTAGCTGCATCTTCAACTTTTGATGATAATGATAGAAGAGTATTCTTGGAATACACATTCACTGTCAATTTTTTAACTTTTCAGATATTTGAAAGTAAAGGGGACATGGGGATATTCTGTAACATGAAGAAGCAGGTTACTATACCTCATGAATTTCACTTTGCAATAGATAAAAGGATTCCACCACCACCAGCTGCTGTTGTCGATCTATTCGACAAGGTAGTAATAGAGAAAGAACTTTAACACTTTTCTAGATATACCAATTTTTCCTAATTGTTTGTTCTCTCACCATATAGCTTACTCTCACTTGTTAATTCTCCTTTCAGCTTTCTATAAATTCAGAACCTCACCAAGATAAGCCTCTTCCGAGAATTACTACACCAAATCCATTTCATCTCCACACAGAGGTATGTACATTCTTTTCATATATGATAGAAGTATGTACATTCTTTTCATATATGATAGAAATTTATAAATTATAATGGTATGACATATATCTTTTTTTTGGGGGCAGGGTTTTGTATTCATGTTTTTCCTTTGTCATACCAGGAAAGAGGGGCCGAGAAAGAGAATAGAATCGCCATGGAACTCATGCAGAAACAGCTTGAAGAAGAGATGGCTAGGATTCCAAAAGCTCTTCCCTATCCTTACACAACTGATTATCCCGTGGTATGGATTTCCTCCTCGGTCCGCTTAATTTGTTGAGACGATCAACCCGACTTAAATTTTTATGCTCGTTACTATCTCTTTGTGCAGATTCCTCCAAAACCAGAGCCAAAGGCATTCACGAAACCTGAACCTTTTCAACTAGAAAGTCTGTTAAGGCACGAAGAGGAGATGCAGAGAGAAATAGAAGAAAGGAGGAGGATTGAGATGGAAGAAGCTCAGATGAGAGTATTTAAGGCCCAACCTATCTTGAAAGAGTAAGAATACGAAAAACATTTATTATATATATGTAAACGTTCCTCATCAAGTTGGTTGAGAACTAAACACTTCCTATTGCAGAGACCCTATTCCCGTTCCTGATAAAGCTCGCAAGCCCTTGACAGAAGTTCAGGAGTTCAATCTACACGTAGATCACCGAGCTGTTGATAGAGCCGAATTCGATAAGAAGGTTATTTTCTTTCTCATTTTCTTGCACATTTGAATTTATTTACTTTCAATTTGTTTGTTTGGATACTTAAACAGAGGATTGTTGCACAGATTAAGGAGAAAGAAATGATATATAAAAGATATAGAGAGGAGGCGGAATCTGCAAGGATGGTATGTACACACATACTACAAACATTTATTTAAAATTTTATTACGTAGTGTATGTCTGATCTGACTCTTCTTTTAATGTTCAGATGGAGGAAGAGAAGGCCTTGAAACAGTTGCGAAGAACGCTAGTTCCCCATGCAAGACCAGTGCCCAAATTCGACAATCCTTTCTTACCACAAAAGTAAGAATAAAAACGACTCATTTGTTACACAATGTCGTATTGTAGTCTTTTTGGTTGTTTTCATGCAATTTTGTCCCTATAAAATGAACAGGTCTGGTAGAGAAGTTACGAAAGCGAAGTCCCCGAAATTACATGTTGATCGAAGAAAAGAGAAGCGAAGAATAGTGCGTCCAGCGGCCAGCACTGCCTCTCATATGAGGTGACTGTCGCACATGATGATGAGGACACACGTTCAAGACCTCTTGAACCCCATACATTAGATTCTGGCCATTGCTCTGAGTTCTTGTATCAACTCCCATGGCCATCCTCTTAGTACTCTGGGTCACTCTAAATCTCATGTTTTTGTAGGGCAGTTTGATATTGTTAACTCTGTATGTGTATGTGTACTGCAAATCATTGAATCCATTGAAGCTATATTTTGGAGAAGTAATTCATATGAGAAAACTAGCCCCAATTATGATGGATCTAACACAACCAATTTTTTTACCTGATGGCCCAAGTTTAGTCACGCTGATGGAGAGCCAAAGTGGAAACAAAATATAGCATCTCTCTCCCCTCGTGGTCATTGACGAGGGAAGAGATGGAGAAAAATCCGTATCACAATCGGCTTTTCTCTAGGCACTCTCTTGCACACAATGATCATAGTTTGTTTAGCATAATCCCAGCTCCTCCAAACTATGCCGATTGTGGAGCAACTCCCTCTTAGTTTAAGGAGGTTAAAAAACTTCAAAAGTTGCATGTGATATAACGAGTAGGGCCGGACATAGGTCGATTCGATTCTCTGACCCAAAACTTTCAAGTATTTAATAAAGGGAAAAATTCATAAATCCCACTTTTCCGATGACCGTTCCGGCAACTTTTCCGATTCCGATGTCCATTGATGGTCACAGCTTGCCTGATTTAAGGTCACAGTCCAGGTCACAAATCATAAGTCACAAGTCACAATGCATAGGTCACAAGTCACAGTTCAGGTCATAAATTAACGTAGCTCAATTTAATAATATATAAATAACAAGCTGTCTAATAAGATTAATTCAATGAATACAATACCAATAAGTAGTTAATAATATTAAAACTTGGTGATCCATATCAAAGTTACAAAAAAACTAATTTGGCTAGATTAATTTGCTAATTTGTGTAAAAAAAAATTAAAAAAATTTAATTGATTCAATATAAAAAATTATTTAGATTCGGTTCTTAGTCTAGAATCGAAAACCGACCCAAACCCATCGGTTCTCAATTTGAATACTCGTTCGAGTATTTAATTTATGAAAAACTACTCGATTTAGTACCAGCCCTAATGACGAGTGTGTGAAGTACATGCCATTTGTGGATCAAATACTACGTGGCGTTGCTTAATGTCATTCTCACACAGTCCATCGAGATTTGAAGCCTAAAAACCTGCTGATCGATATACATTAAAGCTTGGAGACTTTGAATTGGCTAGAGCATTAGGCAGGCATTTGGCACTGATTCCAACTTTTCATAGACTGCAATTCACGGTTTAAAATTCAGCTCATCTTCGTCTCTATATTCATTTTCTTTATATCCGTTCTGATTTCACTCTGCAAGAAAAATCTGAACAATGAGAAGCACTTTTAAGTGGCACGGGATTTTAACTGCACCAATAATCTGAACAGTGAGTAGCACTGTATCGTTTACTCGTTGTGTTCATAGAACAATCCTACCAAAGATTTCCATAGGTAGTTTAGTGAACTATGATTATGTTTTGAATCTTAATAAAGGACAGCACAATCGATTTAAGGTATTTCATTGGCACAAAGAGTTTAAGGTTCACTAAATAGCATCAAGGATACATGCATACACTTTCTGAAAATCAAAAGAGGTCACTGTTCAATACAATAATTACAACTATCATGCACTGTCATTTACTCCTGTAAGTAATAGCAATCTGATTATATGAATGGAATTTCAGCAGCATCATGTCAATAGTTCCTTGTATTATCAATCCATGAACCTGGGACTTGAATCTCTTCGACAGGATTTTGTTCAGCAAGCTGCAGTTTTACAAGCTTTCATTTTATGAGGTTTTCTTCAGTAGTAGGTCCATATACAACAGACAAATAGTGGCTTAAATCTCTTGGTGTGAGACCTGGAAACCGATGAATACTGGTTGGCTGTGGATCAATTTTTACAAAAGGCCATCTCATGGATTCTGCTGCTTCACTTTCCTCTGAACCATCCCCAATTACACAAAATTGGACATTTGGCCCATCGAAACGCTCCCGGATCCAAGAAAAGCACTGAAGCTTTCCCACATCCCATGAACTGTAGACTGAAAGTTTGGCACCTTTGTCAGTTTTGTTCTAAGATTGTATAGCCATAAGCACGAGACCAAAACCAATTTAGTACAGCATAAATCGAACAGACAGTTAATATGAATAGAGGATGTGTTGATACAGATTGATAAAAATATGTGAAATTTAATTTTGTGTTCGTAATTGTAACCTTGTTGAGTTGCTGATTATATACATTGGATCTAGAACAACGTGTTTGACTCAAAACAAAAGGAAGCAATGGGGGGAGGATACATAAAACAGCGATATTATGGGACTGTTTGAGCCCCATTTTTTTGTATAAAATGCATTTTGGAATAGTAGATTGATGGATAATGTGTGGAAAAAAATTGAGGAAAAGTTTTGGATTTGCATGTAATATTATTTTATTGAAGAATGCGCGATTGAAAAGAAGAGAGAAAAATGTATTTCGGAAAAAAATGGGGATCAAATTTTAGAAATGTAAGAATAAACTAACCATTATCACAAGTAATCAGATCATCAAGTCGATATAATAAGCATTTCACCAAGCTGGGTATCAACGGTCCAGATGTAACCAAGACATTCACATGCTGATGAGAATTGGCATCAGCTGAATCCAAACAGGGGGTCATATCTCTTTTACGAATTACACACTGTTCCAAGCAGGCTCGTGCTGAATCGTTTGAGAAAGAAGGTTAGAATAAAGAATGAGCCATTTGAATATTAACAGAAGATAATAGTATACCTATCATCTTACAGGCAAGCACTGACTATAATATCGTATTTCGTTCTTCCCCATATATAGTTCTTTCATCCAATGGACTGAGAACAGCATAAAGATGTAGGACACGACATTAATGCAGCACAATGTACAGCAGCAAGTAGACATTACTCAAGCATGCAAATCAGATCCTCATTGAAATAACTAAAACAGGAATTGCTACGTGTTTTTAAAAGGGTAACCACGCATTTGAAAGATAGCACATGCAGAAACCTAATAGAAAACTGAATGCAGATAGTTGCCTATCTTACATCACATGAAGCAGCTGGATATCATAATATTCAGATATCATGTGCAATCAAATGCCAATTACGATGTTTCAGGTCAGAACTGTCTATATCTGAGTGAGACTGAAAACATGTTCTCAAAATTGGCTTGAGCAGAAAAGCAGAACCTGCTTCCTTCCACATGGATTCTATGAAAAGTTGCCATTTTTAGACTATTATAATATGCACAACAGGATAAAGTTCTACCATTTATTAATCTGATTAAAATTTTTTTAGGAGGTAGATGTTGAAAACCAAATTAACATTTTCTCTTCTCATCCCAAGTGCACCTGAAAGAAAACTAACAAAAATCTCTTCTTGAAAAGGTAAATTGAGTTTCATCTATTGTTAACTAGTTCTGTAAAGAGCTAGTTAATTATACTACTTTTCTCTTATATTTATCTATTTCCAAGAGGAAAAGAGTACAATTAATAAGACAAGCAACTTAAGCAAAAAATGGTTTCTCCGCTATTTTAAAAACAAGGGGAAAGTTGATATTTTACAAGTTTGGTAATGAATTTTTAATAAAACCCAAGCAGATAGTGCATATCTTCCACAGTGGAGCAAACTGTTAATTACAAGGTATCATTTGATTAGAAATCAGCAAAGAAAGGTCGTGTCAACTATTGAGGGGCTGGTCAATATTACCCCAGTAGAGAAATAGAAAGGGATATACATGTATGTATGTGAGGGTGTGTGTGCACGTCTAGATGTGTGCATGTATGGAGAGAGAGATATAGATACACTGTGGTTAATGGAAAACCAACTAGAAACAGACTCCAAAAGATCACAACATCCATTTCGGACTTCAAAGCATAGAATATTAACAAAGGACAGCAACATGCATCAACTTCTAGCCTGAATTTTCTTAATTAAGGGTGATACAATATCTTACATGTTCTATCTTCGTCAAATTTCAAATGCAAACTAAACTATCTAAGAAATCCATAAAATTGAGGTTTCCCTTCCAGTGTCCTTTCCCAAACAACTCCTGCCAAGAAAATCAACCATGGCACACATGGAATACTCTGCTTCATGCGCTAGCGTTACCTATGGACAAGTCATCAATCATCTTAGACTGTCTTATTTTTCAAATGGGAACTAATCAACAATCAAAAGCTGCCCAATTCTCATGTTTTGAGTTTGGTTACTATTGACAAGGCATTCACCTTTTTCAAATGATATTTTTCATACAAAGCACAAAATCTAACTACTGAGATTTCTTTTATTTTCAAAATACAGAACTGAATTGGACCAGTCAACTTGAGAACACTCAGGGGATAACTTATCACAAAGTAATTTACCTGAAGAGAGCCATCTATCTGTAAAATTATCAGATAAAGCATAGAGATTATCCCAGTGTTTTATCATATCTTGATTGAGAAAACTATACAAACCCTGCACAAGTAAAAATGTACAGTCATTTAGCAAACAGCAAACTGTATAGAACATCTTAACATCTTTTTTGCAAGTTCAATAGTTTAATCAAAAAATGCAGAAATTCTTTAATCAGACTGGTGCCAATTATTTTCAGGACTCAAAGTACAAACTAACAGCAGGAACTAATATTCTTGAATCTAGCACACTTCGAAAAGGCAACACAAATATGTTGGTTCCAGAATCTAGAGGATGAAAAACAACACGTGGCTCTCTTCCAAGAATCTTTATTTGCTCATGTTGGCCTGTGTTACAGATAGATGCATATTTTATTGGAGTGTGAGAGAGTACAAAAACTAAATCACACAGCACCATTATAGTTAACCCAGCAAACTGATGAGTGCTTATTTTTTCATAATTTCTCTCACAGTTTTAGAGTGTGTTCGGTAGAACTCAAAAGCCAATTAAAATTGAAAATATAGTCGTTATTGAGTCTCACTCGTCTAATAAAAGTCAACAATAACGGTTAATTTTTCAATTTTAATCTCTACCAAACACACTCTTACTTATTTTTGACTTCTTTACTATTTATTAGTTTCTTTCTTTTAAATTTTGTAGGAAACTTGGAGAAAAAAGAATAAAAAGAGGTTAATAGGAGCAAAGGAGCACTTGGAGGATTAGGGTGCCAAAGAGGTAAAGCTGGAAGATTTGAGGGAAATCAAAGAGGATATTTTCTACAGCACATAGGGAAATAAAAAGCTGGACTTTTAATTAATTTGGACCACATCAGCTCTAAAAATCCCACAATTAAGGACCCATTTTGACATAATCTCCCTCTCCTTCTAAAACATGTTATATTCAATTGGGAGAAAAAAAAATCTGCAGGTATTCTTTCCTCATTTTGAGAACAATGTTAAATCCTCACATTTTCAATTTCCATGAGGGCATCTGGGGTCTTTACACTAAGCTGAACTTTCATAGTACAAAGAACATGTATCATCAAGACCAAATATATGAGTATTTGTTAAACTAATGCCCTAAAGATGCGCAATATATATTATAAAAAAATTGAATCATCAGATAGAAATAACCAATATCTAAGGATTAGTTGGTCAGAAGTTATACCAATCGCAAGAAAGAAATAAAGATGACAGAATACGAAAAATGCAAACAATATGACACTCACATTTGGGAGGATATTTTTGTACCTGTTTGTACTTTTGAGCTATAACGCGGTGACGATATGCTAATTTTTGTTTGTTGCTGGCATCTAACAGGGGACCGAAGCCATCCTGGTTGAAGTTATAATCAGAGAGGTCCTGACCATCATCATAGGGGCTCAAGACATCTAGATAAGGTTGATTGAAATTTTCAATCTAAATCAATACAACATAAAAATATATCAGCTAAGAGTTAGGAAAGTACAAAAGGATGGGATGACCATAGAAAAGGAAACCTCACTTGCTCATAAAAGAAATAGGAATCACACACTTGAAGAATATGATCCTCCCACATCTTGCCTATCTCTACACCATTCTGTACATTCTTTAAACCATTAAAGGCCCTAGCATATGTCCCATTCAGTAAAGACTTGAGCAATATGAGAGTCTCATCCATGTCCCAAATATAAACATTCATTTTCTGATCCATAGCAGCCCTAATGGAAACCCAATGGCTGTTTAATAGCCATATAACTGCTTAACTCAATAGACCCTAGAAGATAACAAGTTGCCCATCAGACTCTTGGATTACAAAGATATAAAGAATTCAAAATGCTCAAATGCAACAATCAGGCTATTTAACAAGACTACAAAATTAGCTCATGAATGAGGTTAAACTACAAGAATGTTTACTTTCCCTTTATTCATTTAGTCACTAGTTTCACCAAATGATTCAGAATTCACCAGAATTTATGTCCAACGCGAGGCTTTCAAATAATTACTTGGAAAAATCCAGCAAGAATCAATCTTTTAAAGTCCTTTACCATATCCCATAAAGAAATAAAAACGATCCACAACACTAAAATTCCTATCCGCAGAACATTCAATCTTAAAATTAAATTTAAATCGAAACTAACAAGAATCGAACTGGATAATAATTTCGGCACACAAAACACAAAATTTAGTTACGATTCCATTCATGTAATAAAGAAAATGAATTTTCTCATGAGGTTCTGATATTTTACATAGCGTACACAAGAACATCCAGAATAATTTTTTTTTTTTTAAAAAATCGCTAAACCTGTATAAAGTAAATTACATACAGAGAGAGCTCAGAGAGGGTGTCAGATTACCAGCAGAGCTTCTTGTGTTAAATTTGAAGAACACAGCAATCTAGCAAATAGTGTTCTTCGTTTAACGATATTTGATCAAGTTGGGCTCCGGTGATTAAAATGTGGGATTGGGCCTATCCCACATCATGGCATCATGAGGGCCTGGCTGGTGAGAAGCGAAAATCTCGTTAATAGCACTTCATAACAACATGACTTTGTGACATCGTTTTTGTATTTGTTTTTAAGAACTTGATTGACCATTTTTCGCATTGATAAGGGGGTGTTCGATGCACATTATTGAAGGAATGATGTATTTTAAATAGTGATGCGATGAGAAATATGTGGTTAAAAAATAAGGAAAAGTCTTGGATGTGATGGAAAATATGATTATATTAAAGAATGTGTGGTTGAAAATACGTTTTGAAATAATGAATGTTGTAAAGAACGTGTGTCAAATAGGGCCTTGAGGGGAGTATTGTGTTTGTGGGTCTCATTAAGCCTCGTTTGGCCCCATTATTCCACATATTAAATTATAATTCTTTTTTTTTCCTCTTCTTATCAATCACACATTTTTTCAATAAACTTTTTTTTAATTACACATTCTCCAGAAAATTATTATTCCACTTATTACATTGTAGAATAACAGTAACAAATGGACTCTAAATGTGTAATGAAAAGTTGATAAAAATTATAAATCAAATGAAATATGCAATTAAACATAAAATTTGATTGCTAACTTATGAATTTTAAAATAAATTGATTATTCAGATTCGAATGATTAACATTGTTAAAATCTCAAATTGAAACTAGTTTGACCCAATTCAGGTTCGTTCAAGTATTGGCTCTTCGTATAGATTTGATCGTCCAAAATTTGATTATCGTACTTGACACTCAGCTCCACAGACCACAAGGCCAGTGAAAGTTTAAGCCCCCGTTTGGTACACATTAAAATTTTTATTTTCATTCTTCTACTCATTTTCAACCACACATCCTTTAATAGAATAATATTTTTCATCACATCAATAACTTTTCTTTCTTTTTCAGCCACACATTCTCCGTCAATCTACTATTTTAAAATATATTATTCCAAAATAATGTGATTCAAACACACCCGAACTTGATGCATGTCATGATGTCAACTAGCCGAGGTCGACTCTCCTAATTGATCGAGTTATCACGCAACGAGTGCACTCGCTCACTATGAATATGGGCAAGAAAAGAATAATGGAAATGGTTCAAATATTATTTCCCGCCTGCTGTCAGATCCCGAATTCAAAATCCTACTTCTCCAGAGTCACAGAGGAAACACATAGAGAGGACATGGTTGTCATTAACAGAAATGTGGAGGGTATCTCCAATCTCTCCACCACCGACGATCCTCTATTACCCTGGCTACGATCCATTGAAAAAGCACTGCAAAATTCAATTCAATCAAACAATTCCACCGATCTCGACGAGCTCGTATCGAAATGTATTTATACCTTCAAGGCCGACCCACGCTACCGAGACGACGTCAGATTTCTCAAGATTTGGTTTCTCCATGTAATATAATGCGAGATTGTGATTTATAGCAATTTCTTTTTTTTTTTAAAAAAAAATTTGTTGGTTCTATTGACGAGTTTGATTTGTGTTTGACAGATGGATGGAAGTTCGGATTATGAAAGAGTTTTTAAGGAAATGGAGCAGAACAAGATTTGTTTACGTAATGCTTTGCTTTATGAATCGTTTGCACTGTTTTTGGAAGTTAAGGGGAAGTTAATTGATGCGTGTATGATTTACCATCTAGGAATTTCGAGGTTATTAACTTCTCCTAATGAATCATATGATAGGATACACTGCTGTTTTTTGGTGATAATAGTTGATGAGATTAAGATGCTTTTTGGGTTTCAGGAATGCTCAGCCTTTGGGGAGATTGAAGAAAGCGCAGGTTTTATTTCTTGAGAGAATGTCAGAGAGAGTGACAAATGGTTCATTTCAGAAGGTATGTTTTGATGAGTTATATCTAACACATTTTTTTTTTTAACAAAAAGAAGTGATCTTTGCTAAGAATCAAATCTGTAAACCTAGTCTGTAAATATATGCAATTTTCTACCGAAGGAGCTCAAACCTAGTCCGTAAATATTTTGTGTTGTTCTATAAACCTTAGTTACCAAAAATCAACACTGAATTATATAGAAGAAAGAAGCATGTTAGCTATCTATGTACCTTTCAAAAAAAAAAAAAAATGTTAGCTATCTATGTAAAACTTTAATATGTGATATTCTTATGAACAGTATGATACTCGTGTTAGTGTAGTTCATCTTTCTTCTTGGATGAAGAACTTAATCCTCCGTTTGGCAGTTTATAAATGGTTTACAAAGAGGAATAATATTAGGTCCCACGAAATATGTGGGTAATAATGAGTATTAGTAATGAATTTGTGGTTGAAATTAATGTTCGACTTTGATTAAATCTATAAACTATTTATATATTTGTATCCCATATTTGAGTTACTTTAATTTTCTTTTGTCTTTGGTGTAAATCTGTGAATGGATAAGATAATGTTCCTATTTGACCATGCTGTGTATGTTGGACGTAGAGTTCAACTAATTTTGGTACAACAAAGACAAGGATAATGCACAGACATGTACATAAAATAAGAACTACAACATTCTCATATACTCAATAGGTCTCGAGTTGTTTGTCTTGTTTGTAGTGATATTTGAGTACGAAAAGGCTCAACTTCAACGTGGAAAGTTAGCCAAAACTACTTGGTGTGGTGGATCTCTAGTATGAGCTTTAAGAAAATATTGAAAAACATAACTTGAACTGTTCTAGATGATTATATCGCTACTTTATTTGTCATTTTTTTCAACTCTTCTTTGGTTTCTAGTGAAACATAAGGCCTTATTCTGTAATAAGACAGCTGTTGTCCCAAAACAAGCCTAATCTTTACAATGAAACAGCTGATGCATATAAGAAATAAATGATTATTTCATAGACTATCAATTATTATGGTAATGCTTTCATGTAAATGAGAAAAATGTGAAGCTCTGCGAACTGGTTTATTACTCTGTCTTACAAACTTGATTATCATGTTATATGCGTCTCTAGGCTATATGGGAATAAATTTGTTTTCTAATTTGAATTCAGATTCACCCTCTATAATTCTATGCCAAAATTAGGGGCATTATATGCCAATAGGCCCGACAAACTTAACGAGCACATAGTTAGTTTCAAGGTGATAAATTCCTAGCAGCATAATTTAAAAGCTTTACTAAGAGCATGTTTAGGAAGTGATCAAACACTATATCCACATATTTTGTGTGGACCGATTATTAATGCACATTTATTAGCCACACACACTCCGAAGGACCCACAACTTATAATCACTTTCCAAACAAGCACTAAATGTATTAGTTGGTAATTTGGTTCAAGAATTTGAGAAACAGTTGTGAAAATTAGCAGATAATAATTTGCTCTTTTTCATTTCTTAGCCCAACAGCTATGTCAAGTATACGGGATAACTATAAAGCACGGATATATATCCGTATCAAATTTTCTCCCTTCAAAGAAGCTTTTCAATTGAAGTATCATTCTTCAATGCTTCAACATTGAGGTTTACGGAGTCTACTCTTCAGTGTGTTGAATCAAGTCAACTGTTCATATTTGCATAATGTATAACTCATACATTGAACACGGTTCATATTCTAGCCTTTAGACTTTGGAGTTTAGATAGCTCAGGCACGACTTAGTTGTTCTTTTTGCAGAATGCATGTACTTTATTCTTTTCATTTTCAATCTATTTACATGTTTATAATTTTAGTATGAGATAGTAAAGTTATACACTTATACCTATAAGTCTTTCACATTTCCTTGAATATCATTTGAATTAAATCATTTATAGCTAATTGCACTGTGTTGTTCAAATCAGAGATCTTTTTAAAATATCTGATTGGCTGATTTGCAAGTGTCAATGTCTGATGGTAGGCCCTTTAACATTTTCTTTATTCAGATGGAAAACAATGTTTATTCAGAAAATGGTGAAAATTTTGTTAATCCATGGTCTGTCACAACCCTCAAAAACTTGTTGCAGAAGATGAATTCACAAGTAGTAAAATATGAGGTAAAGTGAATTGGCTAGTATCTTTGTGAATTTTGTATAGTGATTTTGCTTGATTTGTTTTGATAGGCAGTTATATTATTCTGCAGGGATACCTTCAAAATAGTAAAGCATATCCAGGNCGTCTCTAGGCTATATGGGAATAAATTTGTTTTCTAATTTGAATTCAGATTCACCCTCTATAATTCTATGCCAAAATTAGGGGCATTATATGCCAATAGGCCCGACAAACTTAACGAGCACATAGTTAGTTTCAAGGTGATAAATTCCTAGCAGCATAATTTAAAAGCTTTACTAAGAGCATGTTTAGGAAGTGATCAAACACTATATCCACATATTTTGTGTGGACCGATTATTAATGCACATTTATTAGCCACACACACTCCGAAGGACCCACAACTTATAATCACTTTCCAAACAAGCACTAAATGTATTAGTTGGTAATTTGGTTCAAGAATTTGAGAAACAGTTGTGAAAATTAGCAGATAATAATTTGCTCTTTTTCATTTCTTAGCCCAACAGCTATGTCAAGTATACGGGATAACTATAAAGCACGGATATATATCCGTATCAAATTTTCTCCCTTCAAAGAAGCTTTTCAATTGAAGTATCATTCTTCAATGCTTCAACATTGAGGTTTACGGAGTCTACTCTTCAGTGTGTTGAATCAAGTCAACTGTTCATATTTGCATAATGTATAACTCATACATTGAACACGGTTCATATTCTAGCCTTTAGACTTTGGAGTTTAGATAGCTCAGGCACGACTTAGTTGTTCTTTTTGCAGAATGCATGTACTTTATTCTTTTCATTTTCAATCTATTTACATGTTTATAATTTTAGTATGAGATAGTAAAGTTATACACTTATACCTATAAGTCTTTCACATTTCCTTGAATATCATTTGAATTAAATCATTTATAGCTAATTGCACTGTGTTGTTCAAATCAGAGATCTTTTTAAAATATCTGATTGGCTGATTTGCAAGTGTCAATGTCTGATGGTAGGCCCTTTAACATTTTCTTTATTCAGATGGAAAACAATGTTTATTCAGAAAATGGTGAAAATTTTGTTAATCCATGGTCTGTCACAACCCTCAAAAACTTGTTGCAGAAGATGAATTCACAAGTAGTAAAATATGAGGTAAAGTGAATTGGCTAGTATCTTTGTGAATTTTGTATAGTGATTTTGCTTGATTTGTTTAGATAGGCAGTTATATTATTCTGCAGGGAGACCTTCAAAATAGTAAAGCATATCCAGGGAAAGTTTCATTATTGTCCTTGCAGAAATCAGCTAGGCAGAAGACCATTGACATAGGTAAAACAGCCTCCTATGGTCTAAGAATATCTTAAGTGTCCCATTTATGATTCTTAGCAGCATGGATGGCTAGCTATTATCATTCTTGACACAAGTGGTTAACCTACATGAAAGCTACACGTGCATGCACTCTTACGTACAAACAGCATTAAATTATGTCATATAATCAGCTATGAAAAAGACTTGCATTCTCAAAGGTTCGTCAAACATATCGTGCTTCTTTAATTAAGATTTTATATTCGTGCAATAGTAACCAGAATTGTCCAATTCAATACAAAGTTGCAATTCAAAAAATAAAATTAATCTCTTAAATGTTTGAAGACAGAAGAATCACAAGGGTACTTTTGTCATTTTCTTTCCAAGTGACGTATAGATTTTTTTATTCCTTTTCGCAAAATTATGTATATGTTTATTAACTACTTTGCTTACACAATACTTTGTCTGTGCTTTCAGTACAATCTTTCTGAAACTCAGATAAAGGAGGGTTTGTGTTGTCAATTTTGTTATGGACGTGGATCCCAGTTTCTAAATCAGAGTTATGGAGACATCATCTTGAAACAAAAGAATGTATGAATAGTTGGAGTAAGACTGAGTATACAGGGTGCAGTTTTAGTCAATAGAGAAGTGCTTATGGAAGCTCATAATGGCTTGATTGACAAGACTGAGTATTCAATAGATAGAGATTTTATGTCTCTTGAATTGCTTATAATGGCTTTATGCTTTCCAAGCCTTATATTTTGGGTCATTTAGTTGGACATTGTATTTAATGGGTTCTTTAGTACAATTTGAAGATAAAATGGAGTTGACCAGAGTGAAAGGACAGAATGATGATATAAAAACTACCTTTAGCTTCCATTCCATCCAAAAGGAAACTGATCTTGATATAAAATTAAAATAGCTAATCTAAATCTTTGGTTTGGTTGGTTATGCTGTAATTCTATCTTGTAAAGATGCTGCATTCTATTCGGAGTATTCTGTCATTAGGTGGCAAGCACAAGTATAACATTAAGAAATTGGTCAATTTTATGTATTAACATATAGTTTTACATTCCAAGGATTTACTCTCTGTTTCACTTACATTGTCTTTTTTGATGTATGACGACTAAAGGTGGATATAAGTACCAGATCAAAGGGTGTGCAGGACAAGGTGGATTTGCTCAAGTGTTTAAAGCACATGTTGACAACAATCCAGATGATGTTGTTGCCCTTAAGGTAATCAAGGCATCAATTCCTGACTTTTACTTAATGAGGACTCAATAGTGAAAGATCTTATTGGGGTACCTGCTGAATCTTTCAATATGTTACAGATTCAAAAGCCTCCTTTTCCTTGGGAATTCTACATGTATCGCCAACTTGACATGCGGATTTCAGAAAACGAAGTACGTGATTATTGTACTGTGATATATATTGAAATCTGTTGGTCATGAAGCTGCACTCATTCAGTTTCTTCATTTGTCAGAGGATGAATTTTGGCTTTGCTCACAGATTGCACCTCTATTCTGACTACAGCATTCTGGTCTCTGATTATTTAGCTCATGGGACACTTCAGGTGGATATCCCATTATTTTCTTCAGTTGAAATTATCTTATTCATTTCTTATGAAGTTCATATTAATACGCTGCAGGATGCTATAAATTCTAATGCTGTCATAGGTGGGTCTATGGAAGAAGTTTTGTGTATTTATTACACCATAGAGCTGCTCCACATTCTTGAAATTCTGCACGATACTGCAATTATCCATGGTGACTTCAAACCTGATAATTTGCTCATCCGGTATTCCAGGTAACTAATGGTGCCCAATTGTAGCATTTTATATCACATATCATGAAACAGTGAACTCCCAGATCTTGATTTAGATGGGTTTTGCCTGATTTTACTGAACATTTTCTTTACCAGGTACATGGTTAGAATTTGTAAAAGATACAAGTAAAGAGGAAATACTGTTATGCGTATTGGATGTTGTCTTGTATGGGAAGACGACTCTAGTTTTCATATTGTTTTACAGAAATAAACTTAAAAGAAAGTTTTAAGAATATGAACCTTTAAGGGTGCTGCTGGAAACATTGTGATTTAGTTTGTGGGGTACAAAGTCAAGGTCAATTCTTTTTTCATAGTACTAAGGATTTTATGCAGAATGTTATGTAATAACTATAACATTATATGATTTTCTCTGCATGAACTCATATGTGCTAATATGTTGAAGCGACATCTTGGTGTCTCTTCCTGACCTTTCGGCAGGGATGATCTAACAGAAAGTAAAGATGATTTTCTCACATGCAGTGGTCCTTGGCGTAATCAGGTAACTTTCAGATGTTTTAAGTACAGAGATCTTGTTGATTTGTTGATTACTACAGTATCAAGTACTACTAATGCAGGGGCTTTGTCTTGTCGACTGGGGAAGAGGAATTGATCTTAGTCTTTTTCCTGACAAGACCAAATTCATTGGAGACAGTAGAACTTCAGGCTTTCGTTGTATTGAAATGCAAGAAAATAGGCCGTGGACATTTCAGGTAAGGTGTATATTTGACTAAATCTAGCATTTTGGATGATCCATGTACATCCAATAAAGATAGCATCTACTTATTTTCATGTTTTAATTGCGAGGTAAGGTGGACATGTACGGGCTGTGTGTTATTGTTCACATGATGCTTCACAATTCATACATGGATATTGAAAAGAAAGCCTCTCCTGATGGTGGCTACGTTTATCAACCCAAATCACATTATAAACGGTGTGTCCTCTTTGTCCCCTTTGCAACTATCTATCTATTGGTTATGCTCATGAATCTTCTGTTTTTTCCTGTTCAAATAAACTTCTCAACTTTAGATACTGGAATATCGAGCTCTGGAGAAGCTTATTTACCAAGTTGCTAAACATTAACCCAAGTGAAGATCACAAAAAATTGCTCCAATCATTGAGGGAGTCATTCCAAGATTACATGTGTTCAGATCCTAAACTAATAAAAAGGTTGAAGCTGTTATTGGTGAAGCAAAGAACTTCCCTATGTTCTTCTTAGGACGACATTTACATCTCCTTCCAAGAGTGTCCATTGGTTCTTGCTCGATTTCAAGTGGTGCGTCTCTCTTATCTTCCTCCATATGTCTGATTTTCTATTAGAACATATTGTAATTTTGTTCATTTATAATAATTCTTGCAAATTTACTTCGTGTATCGTCACCAGTGTATAGAGAGCAATGGAGAGAGGTACTTGATATATTTCGAAATCAGAATGTATGGGGAAAACTCTCCATCAGTGTCAACCATTGTTGAGCTGAAGGGCATCATGCATTGGCCCATTGTCACAATCTTGTTTTAAGCAGTGTGTGAATGTGTGTATGTTGAATTATGTAGTTGTGGTCATTTTTATTTTCACTTCTGCTCGAATCCTTGTGTAAGAGACTCTTATAAACTTCTTGTTTTGAAATATTCAAGTCAATTTATATGGATTTCTAAAGATGATTCACATCGTATAAAAGGTAACCGTTTTATCGACAGCTTGGCACTGCTCAATTATAATGGTTCTGCTATTAATATTAATTGCATAATTTAATTAGTGAAAAATTGGTTTATATCAAGCTTCAAACACATCTTTGTAATGGCACAGATTGGTTTCAGTTCGGTGTTCTCAAGATTACCAGTTTTGAGGACACATGAAAGAGTCAAGAATAATTCTAGTTGGTCGAGGAGTACTATGAGATGGTCGCTGATAAATGTAGTTTTTATATTTATTCGATGCTTTATATTACGATATTTTATTGTCTGTAGAATAAAATTTTACTTAATTTATTTTAAATTGTATTTTGTAGGTAAACTTTTATGTTTAATGAAGAATTGAAGAAGATAATGAAAAATAGTAGAAAATGGAAAAATAAAAAATACGAGATTTGGAAGGAAACATTAAATTAATTGGGGTTTAATTTGAAATGTGGACTAATTGGTTGAAAAGAATAAAAAAAAGGGGAGGCCACCAGTTTCGAAAAACAAAGAGGACAAACAGAGGCTGAATTGAGAGGGATACGCACGAAGAAGCCGGCAGAATTGAGAGAGATTATACATGCACATAGTGGGCTGCTGATTTTACAACATTATTATATATAAAATGTATATATAATATTATACGTAACAAAGGCAGCTTGAGAGGAGAAAACGGGAGAAGCTGGCAGCTGGAGTCAAAGGAAAAACGGCAAATTGAAAAGTCAAGAATTAGGAGGAAAAACAGGGGCTGAATTGATTAATATTAATATTATCGTCCTGTTCGATAGAGATTAAAATCGAATTAAAATTGAAAAATTAGTCGTTATTGTTGATTTTTTTTAGATGAGTGAGACCCAATAACGGTTATATTTTCAATTTTAATTGAATTTTAATCTGTACTGAACGGGGCCCATATATATTCATGCGTGGCCTGCAAGAGAGAATTGAATTTTGCTATATGTATATATATTATATATATTCATGCAAACAGAGGCAGCTAATTGGAAGAAAAGAGAAGCTTCACGTTTCCTCAATTTTTTGCGACGTCTTTCCACTTCTTCGTGTTTAATTTCAATATTATGAGTGATTAAATACTTTTATTGTTCGAATGGAATATGTAGTTTAGATTTTTATTATATGTTTAATTTCAAGATTTTCATGTTAGTTTAATACTTATTAATTAATTATTATGTGTTTAATGTTTTAATTATCTGTGCAACAATTAATTGATTTAGAGATAATACTGAGATCGATAGATAATGTATAATTCTAGCTCGTGCAATAATTGATATAGATTATAAGTTATGCAATCATTGCTAATACCTATAGATTAATGTGATCATATGTATGTGAATTTACATAGAGATATAGTAAGTTCGTGCATATGATCTTCACTATTGAGTGTTAATTCGACCACTAAACACAATATGTTAATTCGATCGTTGTCATGTATGAAAAATTGTTGAATAAATTGAAATTAAATGTATGATAAATAATCTAAGCGAAATCGAAAATCCTAATTATCCAATCACATAATCTTATCTACAGCTTTAATTTGAATTCGTTATTTTATTAAAAAGTTCATTATTTTATTTATTAGAATTTCGCTTAAAAAATAAAATTTGATTTGATCATTAGTTACTATTTTAATTTAAATTGAAATTAAGTTGCTTTAAATCCACTTTATTACTTTTCACGATTCGTTCACTTGCGAAATTTCACGAACACTCGCCTATATGAATGTAGGCACTTATGTAGCTATTAATGTCTAAGGATTTAGACGACATTAGGTTCTAATTGATCGTTTGAAAAATATTGTTATTGAGAAATGTTGACTCTGCAATCAACGAAAACGCTATCAAATTTGAAGTGGTAGAGATCAAGCAAAACCATACGTGTCCGTGAAGAATATCGAGGTTTTAGGGATGTAAACTGATGTTTGTTGGCGAGATATTCACATGATTCTCAACGCAAGTAATGAGTCTCTTCGCATTTTTTCCACGCATTTTCTTTTCTCCCAAATCTTTCAATCCAAACAAGGCTTAATATCCATACAATTGAGAATATACACATTTGGCATGAATACACTCTCGTGTTCATCAAATAAAGATACTGAGTTCCACCCTTTTTAATTTCCGTCAAACAAAAATTTGGTTATCTTCTTATACTGAGATAGGAATAAAGTAGTTCGCTTACCCCGCTTGTTTCGCTACCACTTTTCTAGTTGCTCGAAATTGGATCGATTTTATTCTGTATTTTATTTGGATGATTTTATCGTTACTATAATTCAATTATTTCAATAATATATTATTTTTCATTTTTCAATATGTATTTAATTATTTCAATAATACCCTAGAAGATAAATGAGGCGACATAATGCGTATCTTTAATAAATAATTTCAATTGATATATTCAATGCATATTAAGCGAATATGAAGAATGGATGACATTCGTTGGATATTCAGTTGAGATCAAATGGGTAAATGAAGAAATTATTCTAATTTGTACTAATTATTTTTTACATTCTCACATCTTACAATATTATTTTTAATGAGACGCTACACTTACGTAATGGTGTACACCCTGAGTTTACACTCTAATCACATGGAGGGATGTGTGAACCAGGGTGTATGCCCCGAAGTGTACAAGTATAATTTTCCTTATTTTATAACACATATAAAGCATTTAAAACTAAAGTGCAATACACGTTCAAGTATGATTAGTCTTAATAAAAGTTTTGGTTTTTTTTTTTTGGCATTTTTACCTTATAAAATACAGATCACCGAAGAAAATGTGCTGATGTTAATAAATAATAATTAAGCCCCCATTTGGTACGAATTAAAATTAAAATTAAATTCAACAATTAATTTAACCACAAATTTAATGGGTTCCACAACCTTATAACAAAATATTTCATCAAGTTTTATCAAAACATACTAAAATCTGATTTCAATATCCATCAAATAGGGGCCACATAAATAAATTTGTATAAAATAAAGCTTATTAGTATTAGAAAGAGTTGAGGGTGAGTTCCATTGATTTTATTTTTTATGAAAAATGTCACTGTTTTCACTCACTTTCATACTTGAACAAAGAGAGCATTAAGAACCTCAAATCACCTGCCTTAATTGATCTTGAAAATAGGTCGAAATTTGATCCGAGGGGAAAAAAAATGTACAGTCAAACACTTTCCCCAACCTGTTCATGTTGGGTTAATTGTATCCCTATTTTTTTTTTCGTCGAGTGTTCGCGGCGTCCACTGTACTTAGAGTGTATTTGGTAGAGATTAAAATCGAATTAAAATTGAAAAACTAGCCGTTATTGTTGACTTTTATTAGACGCGTGAGACCCAATAACGACTATATTTTCAATATTAGTCGACTTTTGAGCTCTACCAAACATGTTCTTAATATCAATGTTCTGCTTGATCCTATTTTTAGTCAAAAGTGTATTAATCCATTACAGTTCCATTCTCCTGCGCTCCAAGCGCAGGAGAAGAATATACGCTTTGCAAGGCAAAGCCTTGCAACGGCTGACAACCTTTTCTTTTTTTTTTTTAATTTTTTTTTCTTTTGTTTTGTTTTTTTTGTCTTTTAATTATTTTTGTTGCTTAATTTTGTGAGATTATTACGGTATATCAAACGAAGTCGAAATATTACATTCTTAATACCGTTACAAAGTGCTCACGACCTAATTTCTCCCCTCATTAACGGCATGGGAAACGGCCAACCGTAGCAAAAGTTACCACTCGTCGAAGTAGGCCGTTCCAA
>CAIGRF010102503.1:0-10809 GCA_903798235.1 Fraxinus ornus | reverse complement strand
GAGAAAGAGAAAGAGAAATGAATGGGTGCCAAACAGGGGCTAAGTCATAAGAAATGAACTTCAAAAACTTGTTTTTCAGTATTATTTTTAAAATTTGAAAATTATTATTTAGGTAAAATAAAATTTTAAATAGGGATTTTTTTGAGAGTGTGGTTAAGAAAGAGGGAAAAATTTTGAATTTACGTACTAATATTTTATTGTGATTAAAAAATAGAGAAAAATGATTATATGAAAAAAGAGTTTTGAAATAATAATTGTCAAACAGGAGTTTAAAAACTTGATGGTGAAAATGAAATACCAAACCACAAAATGGGAAATTTAACTCGTAAAGTATAAATGAAATTTAGCATTTGTTAGATCTCCCTTATTTCAAAAATACATTTTTTTCTCTCATCTTTTTAATCAAATAATATTACACGCAAGTTTAAAACTTTTTCTTATTTTTTTATTCCCTCATTCTCTATCAATCTACTATTTCAAAATATATTATTACAATAAAACGAGGACACGAACATGTTAATATTTATAGGGAAAAAATCATTTGTACAGAAGATTTTCTTATGTAAAATTTAAAGACAGACACAATTGTGGGGTGGGGTGGGTGTTATGACATTTTTTATTGATGCGGGACCCATCAATTTGTGTGTAGATAAATTTTCTGTAAAAATATTTTCTATACACCAAATATTGGTGTATTTATAGACTAAACTAATCTATATATGCACTGGCAACATCCATCGAGGTATGAACAGGGACAAAGAATTATTAAATTCAAAAGCAAAATGCTTCAAAGTAGAAAGACCAGAAAGTGGGTTTGTTTGAAGGGCAAAATTATTAAATTATTAGGTATGTAGGGCCTAATAAATCTCAATTAGTGTGCATGTGTTACTCCAAAACTTCACATCAAGAATTTAAATAATAAAGTTAAAGACAGCTAACCAAAAGAAAAAGAAAATTGTTCACTCAGATAAAATGGCAAAAAAGTGTCTGGTAATTATTGCAATGACGCGGGAACAAATTCTAGAGTGAATTCTTCAAGTGGAACTTTGGATGCATTTCTCATTTCATTTCCGTTTTAACCATTTTTTGTTAATGAATAATGTTTTAAAAACAAATGACTTTGTTCTGTAAAGTTATTTAATTCAATTAAAATTTAATATTAATTCTTATTTTATTATTATACATTTATTATTTGACTAACTCGGGACCCACCACACCTCATAAGTATGGTAAGTGGCATAATTAGAATTATATTCAATTTTTTTTGAAAATGCCAACTAGGGTTTCATTTTATTTTGTTAAAATTTTGCTTTTCAAGAAAGGGTAGTTGATAAATGAATATTACCTTTTGGTCATATGAAACATGTAATTTAACTTTAAAAATTAATTTGAAGAAAAATTAATTTTAAAAAATGGGGGTAAAAAAGGATCACAATTTTTTCTCAACTAAAATAGATTATCCCGTAAACCTCTTCTAATATTGAGAAATTTGGGATAATTTAATTTTTTTTTATCCAGTAAATATCGACTTAATCTGGAAAACTTGTGTTTGTAAAATACCCATTAAATACCATTCAACATTCCTTATCCTGCTATATGGAATAAGATATTCGGTAACCTTATGTAGCTTTTTCTATGTAACATATGCCCCTGTTTGATGCTCATTATTTAGGATTTTGAATATTTTGATTTGTAAATTTTTTGAGAATGTGTGATTAAAAAGTAAGGAAAAAAATTAAATTTACTTACAGCATATTTTATTGTGTGAATGTATGAGTGGAAATGAGTATGTTAAAAATAAAAAAAAAAGTTTTTTTAAAATAAAGGATATCAAACAAGGGCATCCATCCCTTCCTTACAAAGCAATTATTTATTTGAAGTGTCCCAACCGATTTCCTACACAAAGATAGAGAAAAAACATAGTAACGTGGAAGATTAACAAATTGAACCAACCATTTTGTCCTGGGCTGGCCCTGTAGCCCATTGGGCAACCCAATTAGAGTGTCTAACCCTGAGAAAGCCCATTGTAGGTCAGTCCACGAGCACGGTAAATTTCTTTCAGAATGTTTGGGTAACGATAAAATCATCAACTTGTCTTTGTCATAAGAGTTAAAAAGTATAAAATGTAGACAAAGATGTGACCAAAATATTTGTTTCATTATGTATTTAGGTTCGAAAATAATTTGGATGTTCTATATATTAATCACATCATCCTTAGAGAAAAATTTCAGTGAATATATTCACTTTGTGAAGGCATTTTCTAAATTTTTTTACTATTCATGATTAGGAAAAATTACTCTCAACCTTTGTAGTTCGTTGCACAAATTTAAACACATAATTTTCATTTACTTTTCGTCTCTTACCTCAACCTCCTTCATTTAATTTTTATGTCTATCCCTTCAAATATTTCTCCAAAACTACATGCCGTCTACCACCATGAAGCACCGGTGAATCCAGCACCTTGCAAGAATTGGCGGCAGCGAGTGTTGGATTCGTGGGGAATTTTTTTTTTTTTTTTTGTGACAATGGATATATTTATTCGATAATATATCTTGTAATTTCTTTTGTTTTCAAATATTTTTTGTAGCTCAGTTGGATAGAGCCTCCATTTTTATATCGGAAGTCCTGAGATCAGATCTCTACGAGAGCATATTTTTGTGCAATTATTTTAGTTCAACATTTTTTTTACCATTTTGAAGTATAGTTATCAAAACCAAATGCAATTGGGAGGATTCAAAACTGTGTGCTCCCCTTTGGATAATGAAAAGCTCGACAACTATGGCATTTGATGAATTTTAATACTAAGTGTAACAGAATTATATACGTTCAGTTTTAGAAGTTTTAATGCAATTTGAAATATTCGGGCTTGTGCTCCCCTCTTTAATTATGCAAGACTTAACCACTATGACATATGATAAATGTTAATATTAAATATAACAGAATTATATATGTTCAGTTTTAATAATTAGGTAAATGGATATGCATGTGATTTGTTATTTTTTTTAATGACATTTTTATTTTATTTATGTTTGATGTTAGTTTTCTCGACAAAGAGACTTGTTTGAAGAAAAATGAAATGCGGAGTTAGGTTGTATATATTTAAACCTAAATTCCTTCTGTTGAATTTGCTTTTGTGTACAATATTTTTAATACAGAGAAATGATAGATGTTGGTGTACATCATTTTTCACAACCCCCTCACATAGGAGTGCGGGCCCCAACCCCTATGTGAAGGGGCTGTGAAACTAAACGTACACCAAGATGTGTACATTTAGCATTTTTTGTTTAATATAATTGAGCAAATATCCAATGGCAGACGTAGATATTTAAAATTGGGGCACAATCATAGTTGTAGAAAAGTTACGAGGAATTTTACATTTGAGAGTTTTCATCCAAAAATTTACATGGGGTGTGACTTTTTCGGATGTAAAATTTCGAACATTTTCGATGTCATACCCCATGTAATTTTTTTTAATTAAATAATGTAAATTATTTTCTGAAATTTGTTGCGCAAAAATAATAAATGTTAATGAAATAATTAATTTTTTTAAAAGAAAATACGAGTTAAAAAGCTTATTTCTAAGATGCATGTTTAACATATACATTTAACTAATTTTGATGTCTGTTTGACCATTCGATATGTTTATGATATAGATCTCGAAATGAGTTTCGAGATGATGTAAGCGATTTGTGGATTCAGCTAGCATAAGATTGTTGGAGAGTTTTTAAAGTTAACATGTTTCGAGATTCATGAAATATTAGTTTAGACTCACATATTTTGATAAGTAGTAACATTTGCTAAGATTGATTGTTTTGCATTCCATTAACGATGCAAAAAATAATTAGGCCTCAGGCACTTGAATTTTATTTGGCATCTTATAATGATTTCGAAAATTGAGACAAAATATAGAAATCTTAATGGTAAAAAAAAAAGGGTTTACCCAAAAATTTGGGGGTCACGTGACCCCGTACCATCCCTACAAATATATTCATTTAGTTAGCGTATTCTACTCGAGTGAATGAATTGCTTTAATACAAAAAGGACTAATAGCAGAAGGATTATTCTACTTTATCATAATGAGTGCCATAATTTTTGACCGAATCGTCACATGGCGGCCCTTAATGGGGCCAATAAGGGCCACCATGTGACGATTCGGTCAAAAATTTGGTAACCTATTATGTTACCATAGCAAAGTCCATAGCAGAAACCCTCTACAAATCAATTTGACCAAGTGCAATATACCTCCTTACCTATTGAAAACCTACGTCTACAACTTATGTCACACTGTTGCTGAAAAACTCTGGTATAATGGGTGAAGGAGGATCGAGTTTTGAAACGTGGGTTTGCAACCGGATTTCTAACATTCGTATTTTATTGTCATGCGCAAAAGCTCCCTAATGGTTTTTTGTGGGTTTCATTATAGAGGGAAATACAAAATAATGATTTTGCCCTTCCTATTTTATCCATTCCCCCCTATTTAATTGGATTTAATGGCACGGATCTTCAAGGTAAGGGAGTATAATTTTGAACCAAAGGTTTCAAAAAAGAACATTTTATTCGATTTTCAATAGGTAGAGGGTATATTGCACATGGTTGAGTTTGTTGGGAGGTTTTGCTATTAAGCCATTCAAAAACTTTTACATCACAAATCTTACATCATTCTATTTTTCAAATAAAACAAGCATTTTAGAATTTGGATAGCAGTCATGAAAGGAAATGGAAATAATAATAATAAACCCGGTTTGGTCCGGAAAATCCAAATCAAAGTCAAACAATCAATATTAACCACATCTTTCATGGGTCCCATAACTTTTCAACCACATATTTTAAAATTTTTTATCACAATTTACTAAAAAATCTAATTTTAATCCACACTAAACACCCTCTAAATAAGAATTACTTGAACAATTATGAAATATGTGAAAATCAAATTAAATTGGAGAATGGATACTCACCACAATTGCAAGCTTGATTTCTAAGTTAGTTTACTACATAAGAAGCAAATAAATAATTTTAAAAGAAATATTATTTTTTCGATAAAATTGGAACATAAAAATAAAGATTTCATATCAATTCAAACAGTAAGAAATTTACTTAGCCTCTATTTGGTGGGAATTGAAATCAGATTTTTTAGTAAATTTTGATAAAAGTTGATGAAGTGTGTGGTTAAAATTAATTATTGATTTTGACGCAGATCAAAATTTTGATGAATTTATATCAAACAGGGGCTTAAAAACAACTTTTGACATATTTTCAAGTTAATTAATTAACCTACATTTTCATAATTTTCATGAGCTTAATTTTACTATTATTCCAAGAATTTAGTAATTGTACAATAATTTAATGAATGTATACTAGCTGAAGATTTTTTTCCGTCCATAATTTTCTTTGACCCTTTAAATACGGCCACTGCGTTCGTATATACACCCATAATTTAACATTTCCACCTTTTTTTACACACTTTAATTTGTAAATATTAATGAAAAAATATATACAAGACAATTTTAAAACATGTTAGTCAATACGGCCATTGCTTTCATATTGAACCAAGTATTGAATTGACTAATGCTATTTGATATGAATTAGGTTTCAAGATGGAGCTTCGCGGTGGTCTTTTGGTGTTTTTTGATATTTGCTATGAATTTCGGTGGTGATTTTAGAGAGAGAACATTGAAAGAGTATTTTAGAACGAGATAATCTTTTTGAGAGAGATGGAGTTTCTTTTATGGTTATTGTGTTATAATAATCTTAGGATTGCATGTATGCTTTGTACTCATAAATGTTCAAGTAGGTGCTCCTCAACCATGCTGACGTGGCATGACCAGCTGGCTTACAGAAACAAAAATACTACTTGTACAGTTATTAACGACTGTAAGTGTAGCAGTCTTCTTACATAAAATACTTTTCTGACCCGAGGGCGGATTTACAGTGTGAACAGTGGAGTCACCTGGCCCCATAGTAAATTTAAAAATTCAATATTTTGTCCAAAAAAATTTCAAGATTTTCAAAGAAGTCCTCGTAGTTTTCAATTTTGCCTCCAATAATTAAAATCTTGAATAAATTGCCCCACAAATCTTTTATCTTCTAGCTCCTCCCAATGTTTCCACCAATTGATTGATTCTTGTTTTACTTAGGTAATCGATAGAGGTCAACTTTATTTCAAGAGTTTTAAATAAATTGATCGCGCCAACTTCATTATGCATATATAAGGTGATGATGATAATCATCATTCATTACCATCACATTATTACATAGACTGATGATGGCCATGACTCTAAATAAATAGAATTACTTCATTTAATTATATTCTTTGTCCAAATTTCTATTGTTTCAAATACTGAATTGCACTCTAATTATTTCAAGCAGCAATATATCAACTAGTCTATAAGAGCGCTATTGAAGAATAGACAAATATAATAGTCACAATCTAGTAACAACTTTCATTTAATTAGCCAATCTTCTAAGGTCACGCGTCACATGTTCTAACATGCGACAATCTATAACCTATTGCCCGAACTAAAGTTTATTAATTTTCCGTTAATAACAAATAGCTGTCGACAAAAAATAAATATCTATAATAAAACAAAGATATGAGTATAAATCCATGATTTTTATTATCTTTAAATATTTGATTGATGATTACAAAACAAACACCATTTCGACAAGTGATTATATCATCTTATCTTATCCACCACTACACAAATGGAACAAAATTTTCTATCTTATCTTTTGAGTAAGTATACTAATATTTTAGAAAAAATTTCAATATCCACAACAATTATTTACCCAAGATATGCACAAAAGAGTGTTTACCAAATCGAAATGATTGAACGTAGAATAGATTTATAACGAAGAAATTTATCGCGTCCTTACACAATATTGTGCAAACTTAAATTATGAACACGATAACCCAACATTAGGAGTTTAGGATCATAAAACAAACATTAAACAAGACACACGTGTATATAAGCATAGAAACGTACTCGCATATATAGTATACATTCTTCACCCAAAGCAAAAATCAAAACAAGATAAAAACAAACAAAGAAGAAAATCACGGAAGCTCGAAAGAGAAAATTATAACATTTGCTTTCTTAGTTGCATGCACCCTCCTTTTCTTTTTCTTTCTCGGCCTTCTCTTCCTCAGTCTTGGGGTGGTACCCAGGGATCTTCTCCTTGATCTTATCCATGAACCCCTTCTTCTCCTTTGCCTCAACGTCCGGGGTGGCGCCCTCTTTGGCCTGATATGGATATGCTGGGGGTGGTGCAGCCACTTCCTCAGGCTTCTTGTGGCCACCGGGAAGCTTCTCCTTGATCTTACCTACAAACCCTTTCTCTTCTGATTCTTCACATTTTTCTACTGGAACAGAAATTTTTCCTGTCTTCTGTTCTTCCTTGTGTTCTCCAGAAAGCTTCTCCTTCAAACCACCCTTCTTTTTCTTCTTCTTGATCTTCTCTCCTCCCTCTTCCACTTCCTCATCACTTGACTGCAAACCATCAAGAAAATACAAAATATGCTCAGTACGTTTTGGTCCGTATATGTAACAGTTTAAACTTATAAATATACATATATCATATATATATGGAAGAACAAAAACTTACTGAACTACTAGAGCTGCCAATTCTGTCAAGCTTTTCGAGTGTACTCCCATGCTTCTCCGCTTCTACTTCTTCCTTGTGCTCCGGTTCACAGACCTGCACCTTCGGTTCAAACTCACTCACAATCACTTCCTCTTCGACCGTCTTCCCTTCCTCTTTCTTCCCCATGAAATTAAACAACCCACGGTCCTTAGCATCCACGCCTCCCTCCTCCGCCACTTTGACGGGGGTTGCTTCACGACCACACGGCTCATCAACGCGCTGCTGGTATTGTTTCATCTCTTCCGCCATATTTCCCGAAAAATCTGATTTGGCTAAAAACAATAACAAATGTTTGCTGAAAGAAAATGTGTGTAACGACGAATAATGTGAGACTTTAGAATGAATGGTTTGAGAACGCAAGGTGGTGAGGTTTTTATAGCAATCGGGACACGGTGCTTACGCAATTAAGATAATTTATTTTTGAAAGCAGTCCAAAAGACTTTAGCCTATTAACTTCTTTGATGTGTAACCTACGCCTCCATTATTTAATTTATTTTCCTCAATAAAAACAAAGAGATTATCAAAACCTTGTGTGCGTGTAAAATTCCACCGACCCCTTGGTTTGGAAAAGTTTCATTAACAAGGATACTGGGTATTAAATTTAGGCTCTGTTTGGTTCATGGACAAACTTGACATAAAAACTTAACAATAAATTAAGGGTGTGTTTGAACCATATTATTTTGGAAAAATATATTCTGAAATAGTAGATTGATGGAGAATGTGTGGAAATGTTATTTCCTTTTCAGCGTTTTCAATAACTTTTTCATTCTCTACCAAATAGAGCCTAAATTTTTTATAGTTTCATTTGGCCCAATTTTTTAAAATTTATTTTTCATAGTATATTGTTTAAATAAAATAATTTTACACGTGAATTTATAAAGTCTTCTTACGGGCTTGCTTGAGTCCCTTTTTTTGTATAGAATGTATTTTGTATCAGATTGATGAAGAACGTGTTGTTAAAAATGAAGAAAATCTTTTTTAGCTATATGAAATATTATTTTATTGAAAAATATATGTGGTTAAAGAAAAGAAAAAAAAATTATTATGATAAAAATGGGAATCAAGATACATTATTTAAAAAATGACTATTTACAAGATATATCTTAAAAAAATCTACAAAAAAAAAGTGGCATGGAAAGGCTAATAATCTAGAGCCAAATGTGAGAATGGCAAGAATTTTCAATATTGTAACATCCAATTAAAACATCCCACGTGGAGAACCTGAGTGCTTGTGGGGCCAGCGCTGTCGGCCTTGATTGGATGATCGGTGAAGGCGGTGGAAAATTGATTTTTTTTAAGAAAGAAATAGAACGCCACGTAGCATAGCACTTAGTGGTTCACATACCGAGATCTATAAATGTAATTATGTCAAAATATCAGAGCGCCTTACCGCTTTCCAAATGGGACCCAACCCCATGCATGGATTCCATGTCGGTATTTTCCAGGATTGGGCATCACTGACAGGTAGTCGATTCCTTTCCTGACTTTTGCTTCCCTGGCGCACGTGTTGGGGTCTACTAGCACGTGAGCATTTTGTATTTGTGGAAATTCCAAACCCCGTTCATCGGTTCATGGATCCATGTCGGTATTTTCTTGGGCCCCACTGATAGGTAGTTGGCTCCTTTCCTGACTTTCGCTTCCCTGGCGCACGTGTGGAGTCTACAAGCACGTGAGCATTTTGTATTTGGGGAAATTCTAATCCCCACTTTTTTCTTTATATTTTTCATCCCAAGTAAACTTTTATCAAATTCAATTACATATTCCTTCAACATTGTATTAGGTCTATTTGGTTCTTTGAAGTAGAGATGACAAAAGGGCAGGTTCGGGACAGGACACCCCCATCCCGTCCCGTCCCGTCCCGCTCCACCTAAAATGGGGTGGGGTGGGGTGGGGTGGGACGGGGCAGGTTCGGGACACGGGCTTGCCCCGTTTAATTTTTTTTTTCAAAAATTTTCAATTAACTAATTTTTTTTAAAAAAATTGTAGTTAATTATTTTTTTATTCTTCACGGGATTGGTTCATGGTGCTTTGGGGCGGTGCATCTCCTCCCCGCTCCGCCCCACCAACCCGTCGGGGCAGGGCGGGACGAGTTTTTTTGCCATTTGACGTAAATATCCATTAAATATTATCTAGACTAACGTAAAAATTAACATATTTTTAATGATTTTTATCGACTCCAAGAATGTACTCATAGACTTTTGACTTTTCCCTTGGACCATCTTATGATATCAATAGAGATCTAAACTGTGATGGAATTTAAATTTACACAAAAAAATATCAGTAAAATATATAATCGAAAATTATGGGTCGTGTGAGCTAATTTGTAGGCTTTCCTCAATCAAAACTAATTGATACATTTTCTCTCAAATTTGTTCCTTGTATCCAACCCAACGTGCGAATTTTCAAATGATGGATTTGTATGTTTATTATGTGACTTTAGGTTGAGAAATACGAAAACTACTAAAGACTTGAAAATAGACTAGGAGAAAAGTCGAGTTCCTGAAAATTGTGACATTATAGCTTATGGAAGGGGGCCAAAATGAAGATGTCAAGCTCGCTGGAGAAGGCATAAGAGCCCCCTGGAGCTGGCAGAGTTACCTGCTCCATGTGCTCGCTAGTGGACATGAACACAAATTATTCTGGTTTTTTCTCCTATTTTTTGAGATTTTATTTATTTATTTGAGTTTCTAATTCAAATTGGAAAGTCACCCAAATCTATAAATATATTGTTTTTCTTCATTGAAGAACAAAAGAAAACACATATTGTTCCCCTCCAAAAATGAAGGTTCCGTGTCATCATCCCACGTATGACGCCACGTAAGCAACAATGTCCACGTATACAGTCCTGTGTCATCAGCGGTCAGGCTGACAGAAAATCAAGATTATGATGGTCTGAGGTTCCTCCAAGAGCCCAAAAGCCGAAACGCCCGAAGTCCAACGCAGAGGTTTAATAAAGGAAATCCGAAGCTCCTCACTGTCAGGAGTCATTCAGCAAGAGCCGACCCTAATACGACTAAGTCCGATGCTGCTCTCCACTGTGGATTCGAAAATCTTGCAGAAACGATTGACAAGATAGATAATAAAGAGGTGTCAGTGTGTCAGCCTACAACCAGGACGACAAATCCTATATCCAAAACATTAATTACCTGGAGTTGACCCTGATGTGAG
>CAIGRF010102483.1:13850-33570 GCA_903798235.1 Fraxinus ornus | reverse complement strand
ACTGGCGCGCGAAACCGGACGGCAAGAGGCCGCGAACACGAACCCTAGTGGTGCAAGCAGTTCGCCGGAGAAGGAAGAGAGACCGGACGTCGAGGAGGAACCCTAGCGTGTCTCTGATACCATGTAGAAATATTCAAGGTATTTCTCTCTTCTTATTATTCATAGAACACAACACTAATACTATGTATGGAAAGAAATTAGGGCTAATCTAGGGCACAATATTTACTAGACTATTCTAGGAAATAGTCTTTAACACTTGACAAATGAGTGGAGCCAATGGCAACAACTGGACTACTATGTTTCTGGAGTCTGGACACCTTAAAAGTTGTATTGTTTATGTCCTTGCGAATGCATATGCACATTTGAGAATTACATATTTTATGCGAGACAATGCATATGCACATTTGAGAATTACATATTCTACGCGACGTAATTAGAAGTAGACATGGTTGGTCTTCTTATAGTTCTATTTTGTAAATTTTCTTGTTTTGAAGAGAATAAGTTCATTTGTTGAGTGGGTCACGACTTCTTTCATATTGAATAGCAGAGACAGATGTTTTGTGTAAATGCCAGTAGACGGATGTCTTGTCATTCTTGTGGGCAGTGTTGTCCTCTCTACTCAATTTTCCCGCTTCGTTTGTTTTGTCTCAACTACCCATTCTACATTTGCGCACTTTTTTTTCTTTGCTCCTACTCTTGAGTTATGTCTTGGTATGATAAGCACTTCTTACAATCAACAAATCTCTCCCACCCATCTCAATATATACAAGTAACTGGATTGAGGAAAAAATATAGTTCTGCAACAGTGTAAAACATAGACCAATACTACATTGAACGCCTTAGCTTTACAAGGAAAACCACATATTTTCCTTCAAATCAGTTAAGATGAGATAATTAAATAAATATAGGCAAGATGACACAAAGGCATAATGGATTGGACTAATTTGATGATGCTAATGCTGTTATGATATCATGAAATGACTGGTATTTTGCCTAAAGCTCCTCCTGGTGCTAATTGGCGTAGTTACATTCATGAAATTTTATTATGCTTCCCTTTCCAAAATGAGATTATATAATATTTTCGATAAATATTCACCTCACAATGGGATTTTTCTTCCTAAATTTATTTTTTATCATTGTTACTATTATCATAATATTATCTGAGTTATTTTTAATACCACTTTTTCTCTTTCAAAGGGGGAACTTCTGCGAGCTCTAGGAGGTGTTGTAGCTTCAACATCTTTACTTGGAGTTCCTCTAGGACATAACTCATCATTTCTCCAGGGGCCAGCATTTGCACCCCCTCGTATAAGAGAGGCTATTTGGTGTGGCAGCACAAATTCCACAACAGAAGAAGGTAAATATTCATACTATTTTAAACAAGCTATATCAGCATTAAATTTTCTGTTAGCCCAAAATAATATTTTACACCAGATGGCTAGTTGTTCTATGATGGGTAGTGCTGTTTCGGTACTGGAAAATGATTAAATCTTGCCCATCTATCATTTTACTGTGACATAGACATCTAAATTTTAAAGGAAGAATAAAACTTCTAAGACTGGGGGAAATATATTTATTGTGTTCTTTTTCTCTTTCACAATTCGCTCACAGACATGCAAAGAGGGAGGAGGAAGATTATTTCAACTTGGTGTGTGAGGTTTTCACTTTTTATTGCTCTTTGCTCCGGCTGAGAATGTTGGATTTAGTTTCCAATACATGGTTCTCAATTCAGATATATTTATTTTCAAGTTCTTACGGAACTTATACATAAAACTTTTCCAATTTCGTTATAGCCTTGCCGTTGCATACTATTCTCCATCGGTCAATTTATTTTTGAACAAAACTGTTGGCTCTATGAATGAAGTTTCCTTGTTTCTTGCTCTATATCAGATTTTTATGTATTTTCTAGAATTAATATTCTGCTATATGTCAAATGCGATGCTCCCTTCGTCTTCTGCTTCTTTTATCAAAGAATCACATGTAATTTTCTTATCATATTTCTTCTGGTGGCCAACATTTGTGAACTATGAAAAATTTTCAGGAAATGAGTTATCTTAATTTTATCTATTAGATAAAAAAATCAGTTAGATCTATTGGATGCTCGTGGGTGGCTGGACAGAAATTTCAAATTTATATGCTGCATCTGAAATTGTATGTAGCACCTTTCAAACTTTAGCAGCATGAATTTTCATCCATGAAGAGCCTGTGAAACCTGTAATGAACTTGACAACATTTCCAGTGGTCTGCTTTTTGTCATGCCTGATTGCCCATCTATGTATGAATGTGACAATGTTTCTCCTGCAAATGGGTTTAGCAGCATTGCTGTTCAGTTGTGGAACTCTGTGCTATAAAATTTATCAACAAACTCTCCCAATGTTTTGCTATTTGTCACTGTGTGAAATGTACATCATCTATTAAGTATCACTAGCTTGCTTTCTTCATTCTCCATTTTTAAATATATTTGTCAATATAAATTTTCTTCTGTAACAAGATGCTGGGGTATGTAGGCAAGGAGCTAAATGACCCACGGGTCTTGACTGATGTTGGTGATGTTCCAGTCCAGGAGTTACGAGATTGTGGTATAGATGATGATAGACTGATGAGCATCATAACTGAATCTGTGAAGCTAGTCATGGAAGAAGTAAGCTATCCTTTCCAAAGATTTCTACATGATAAAGAATGTTCTCTTCCATTAAAGGCCAAGAGCCTTGGCTTTAGTTTTTGTACATTTTATTTCTACATTCCGTACATTGCTTTAAACAGTATTGATTATTTATTTAATGACGCTTCAGGATCCATTACGCCCTTTAGTGTTAGGGGGTGACCACTCCATTTCATTTCCAGTGGTGAGAGCAGTATCTGAGAAGCTTGGGGGACCTGTCGATATTCTTCACCTGGATGCTCATCCTGATATTTATCATGCCTTTGAGGGAAACAAATATTCTCATGCATCTTCTTTTGCACGAATTATGGAGGGTGGTTATGCTCGTCGACTTTTGCAGGTAATCTGAATTTGTGAATTGCTGTCTTATATATGTGATGTTATATTTAATATCTACGTCAATTAAATTTTGAATTTATTCAGACCAAATTTATGGTTTCTTTTAACAGGTTTTTTGGGTAATACTAGTCTTACTAATAAAAGTTGTACAAAAATATTACAGTTGAAATTTTGGATCAACTGGTTTTGCCTATTCATACTGTAGACTTTGAGGTTTATTATCAATTAATGCATGCCTTGAAATATCAGATGATGTAGTCTGGAACTCCTTTTCATAATCGTATTTTAAATGTTGAAAGTTGGATAATTTCTGCTCATTAGGAGAAGGGAAATTAGTAAATACAAATTGCTGTACTGCTGCAGGTAGGAATCAGATCAATTACAAAGGAAGGCCGTGAACAAGGGAAAAGGTTTGGTGTGGAGCAATATGAAATGCGCACATTTTCAAGGGATCGCCAATTGTTGGAGAATCTGGTGACTATATTGCTTCTGCCTTTGAATTTTCATTTCTTAGTCATTGCCTTAATGTTGTTTCACTTCTTTCACAATGATCCTTTTTCCTTTTTTTTTTTTTATGCTTTTATTGATTTTTCACTGGTTGTTTTATAAAGAATATTTTATGGGCAGAAATTCATTTTGGTATGACTTAATCAGACATCACACGTGAATTATATGTTGGCAAAATATTTAAAGTGGCACAGTATGATGAGCAATGAAATATGTTGAGCCAAGGTTCATACTGTACAGTAGTCAAAACATGTGTATATTTGAGATGAAAGAATGGATTACGCAGTGCTCACCGTCAGTCTTACCAATGGCGTTTTTATACTTGATCTATCCTAGAAAAATACTGGTTGGGTTCACTAATAGGAAATTGATTTGCAAAGACTGTTCCAGGAGAAAAGGAGTTAAAAACATATTTAGAAGATTACACGGTCTGTATATCCTATTGCTTTTCAAGATTAGACTCCTGTTGCATCTCATGCCGTCGTTTGTTAGTTGTAGAGAGGTAAGAAACCTTTTTATGCTTTTTAATCCCATTGGCTCAACCAGTAACAGATGGCGAAAACTAAAAATTCCACAGTTTTCAATTCGCGGTAAAACCCTATTTCGCCCAAGTTGTTTCTGAACCACAAAAAGGAAGCCTTTTTTCGCACAGCTTGTTCTTGCAGGTCTCACTTTTGTATATTGTTTTTGGCCGAAGAATTGAGTAACATTTCTGGAATAATTTTGTTTACTAATTTAATCATCCTGTACATATGGATTCCTTGGATATCTTGCAAAAGTTCTTTCAAATTTTGTTCTGTAATTGGTTCATTTTGTTGGCAGAAACTTGGTGAAGGCGTAAAGGGTGTGTACATTTCAGTAGATGTGGACTGTCTGGATCCGGCATTTGCCCCTGGCGTTTCTCACATTGAGCCAGGAGGTCTCTCTTTTCGTGATGTTTGCAACATACTTCACAACCTTAAAGGTGATGTTGTAGCTGCAGATGTTGTTGAATTCAACCCGCAACGTGATACTGTTGATGGAATGACTGCCATGGTTGCTGCCAAGCTCGTAAGAGAATTGACTGCAAAGATATCAAAATAACCAGACAGAATCAGCACAAGCGCAAACTTCAAGTTACTGTTTACCACACGAGAAATGTAACGTGGATTTGCTTGTACTTGTGGAGCAAAAAACATGTATTTCTTTTGCCCTTTTGTTGCAAAATTGAAGCTCGGGCAGTAGAAAAATCCGGCTTCCCCTGGATCCATCTGTTCATGTGCAAGACTCTATTGCTAAGATTGAACGGATAATAAGAGAGACATGTAATAAAGTTTGTCAATTATGATATCAAATTCAACATGGATTTTGTTCTTGAGTCGTTCTATCGACTGAAACACAGAGACAAACCGGCTCAAACTGTTCTCTTGTTTGATTTAGATAAAAATTAGATTTTTAGTAGATTTAATAAAAGTTCAGGCATTAAGTATGGAATAATTCAATTTTGACTTAATAGCACAAAACGTTCATACGTTTGACATGTAGTGTATAAAATATCTCTACGTTTCAATTTTTTGCATTTTCACCCTTATTTCAACGTTTCATTGCGGAAAACGTCATTTTCACATATTTTAACGTAAAATGACCAATATACCCTCATATATAAACAAAACAAAAAAGAAAAGAAAAGAAAAATAAAGAATAAATTGCAATTTTACTCCTAAACTTTTTAAAAAATGCAAATGAGTCTAAAATAATTGTTTTTCATTTGTGAAATCTGTTTTGGAAAAGAAAATAATTTTTTCGTCAAAATTTTGGATCTGAAAACATTGGCGACAAAGGGACACCACCGGACCCGACGGCGACACCACCGGGCCATGGCGGCAGGATCGCGTTGCTCGCAAAGCAGCGCGCCGCCACGAGTCGGAAGCAGCAGCGGCTGTCGCTGCTGCATGTTGTGAGCGCGCTGCCACGACCCGAAAGCAGCAACGACCGTCCCCACGAATTGCAGCGGCTGGAAATCGCAACAACGCACGGCGCTGTTGCTGGTTATTACAATAGCCCTGTGCACTGCTGCAATACTCGGCGGTGCGATTGTCGCCCGACGCCGTAAAGGAGAATGGAGTTTCTAAGGTTTCTGTTACGGTAGAGAAAGGGTGGAGGCGGGGGCCTCTCCTGCAATTTGTGAAATTGCAGGCCCCCGCATGCAATTATGAAAGTTAAGGTTAAGTTTGCAATTTTTAAAAGGGGACCGTTCTACAATTTATTAAATTTGAAGGACCTGATCATAATTTTTTTTAAAAACTTCGGTCAAATTTAAAATTCATTTGCATTTTTTAAAAAGTTAGGAGTAAGATTGCAATTTATTCTTTATTTTTCTTTTATTTTTTGTTTTGTTTATATATGAGAGTATATTTGTCATTTTACGTTAAAAATATGTGAAAATAACGTTTTACGCAATGAAACGTTGAAATATGGGTGAAAATGCAAAAAATTGAAATGTATGGACGTTTTGCACACTACGTGCCAAACGTATGGACATTTTGTGCTATTAAGCCATTCAATTTTGAAGTTTAAAGTTTCAAAATTCAAAACTCGGGTATTAATTCATTAAAAGTATTTTATTAATTAAATATATTAAGATCACAATTATACAATTAATCGTCACATATGCATTTATAAGTCACAACTACACATATTATTAAATTAATTGGTCGTAAATTATTTCATGGTTACAATAAAAAATTTTGATAGACCACAATTTATTTCATCGGTCAAAAATAAAAAAAATTATAAGTTATAATTTATTTGTTAGTAATACATTTTCAAATTAGTTGGTCAAGAATTATTTTTCAATTATAAATTATCGAATTTTTAGGTTACAATTAAATATTTTATCACACATCAACCAAATAGTTGGTCACATATCACCACTACCATGCCCACTTGTGACCATCCGCCACCTCGCCATTGCCTCCACCACAACACCACCACCTCCACTGCCAGATCCATTGCCAACAAAAACCACCCCAATATTAAACACGTGAAAACCACCACTATTCCAAAAATCAACAAACCAAAAACACCACCAAATGCAGCAAACTGCCACCATCATCATTCCCTAGCGATTCAAAACTCTCCATCTAAGGCAATGTAATCTCTATATTGATGGTACAGGTCGGAGAGAAGGTGTAGCCGCGCAGCAGCATCATAGATCTCAGACGCGGGGGTTGCAGCTTCCCTACTTTTAGTGAGACGGTAGTGCAAATCTTCTTCAGCGGGTGGTGGTACAATCTTCAGCGACGGCGGCACTTAAATTAAACATCCAGCAATTTGGCCTTTTGATAGCGATTTTGGCCTGAGTGGGCCTTTATTAGTTACGACTTCAAGGTGAGAGATCGTCGCTATGAGTTCTATGGTGCTCTCCAACAGTGAGTGCGATGGTGCCAGAGGTGTTGGTTAGATGGAGAGTAAGGATGACGTGGGTTGGTTTGGTCGGTTTTTGCTCCAACCCAACATTTTCGATTTGTTCGAAACTCAACCCAACTGAACCCAATTATATGTCAGTCGGGTTGAGTTGATCGATTTGGGATAAACTTGTTGTACAAATATTAAAATCATCCAAGTTTTTGATTTAAAATTACATTAATGTAGTCATTCGATGTCAATAATCTTGAAACTTAAAATAGTACAATCCATCAAATATTCATCAAAATAATTAAACAAAAACGATTACACATTTCATTAAAAGTTAAAACGAACCACAAATATTCATATACACAATTTCTATATAATATCACAATATGACAAGATTGGCACAAAGTATTAAGTCATGTTTAATTTAGAAAATACTTTTTTTTATTATTATGACTACACGAACAATCAATTATGAATACATGTAAACAAAAAATAGTCATTTTTTAATCCGCATCGACCTTCTGCATTCCCATAATCCGATAAGTAATTTGATCATGAAAACTCACATCATGCTGCCACAAAACATATACTAAGTACTAAATCAATCCTAAAATAAAAGAATACATATACACCCGATTATGAAAAAACCAGCAATAATATTATACCATAAACAAGAGTGCTTACATGGAACATAGAAAAATAATAAAAAATGCATGAGATTATTATAATACATACGCGATATTGATGGGATTTCCATGGTCGCCTAACCGAAAATCAACAGCTGCCAGCATTCGACCATGGCGGCCAAAATCATGATCCTTGAGAGTCCTCAAGGCTTCTACCCCCTTCCCTTGGCCTCCAAAATATAAAGAAAGAAGAGAGGAAAGAGAGAACACAACTAGGATTTTGATTTGAGGGAAGAGAGAACTCAGAGAAGTCGGCTGACTAGGCATATAGGTTTAGTTGAAATGGGGTTGATAAATGAGTTTGTTTTTTTTTTTTTTTGGCCCACTCCTAATGGAGAGAGTGAGAAGAGAGAAGATGGGAATAGATGAATTTTAGGATTTAGGATTAAATTGAATTGGGATGGGACATTATTATTAATATTAATAGTTAAATTAACATTTAATTTATGATTAAATAAATTTATTATCTGATTTTTAAACTATGATCTTGTAAAACCTAGTCTATTGTAATTTTTACTAAAATTAATTGTTAGGCCCCCGTTTGGTGCACATTATTTGTAAAAGAATGCATTTTTTTGGTTGATGTGATGTGAAATATGTGGTTGAAAAAGAATGAAAAGTTATTGATGTGATGGANCAACCCAACCCAACCCAATTATGTGTCGGTCGGGTTGGGTTGGGTTGGTCGGTTTGAGAAAAATTTATTGCACAAAAATTAAAATCGTCAAACTTTTTGATGTAAAATAACATTAATAATACCCATTAGCCATCCAATGTCAATAAACTTGAAAAATAAAATAGTACAATCCATCAAAGTAATCCATCAAATATTCATCAAAATAATCAAACAAAAATGATTACACATTTCATTAAAAGTTAAAACGAACCACAAATATTCATATACACAATTTCTATATAATATCACAATATGACAAGATTGGCACAAAGTATTAAGTCATGTTTAATTTAGAAAATACTTTTTTTTATTATTATGACTACACGAACAATCAATTATGAATACATGTAAACAAAAAATAGTCATTTTTTAATCCGCATCGACCTTCTGCATTCCCATAATCCGATAAGTAATTTGATCATGAAAACTCACATCATGCTGCCACAAAACATATACTAAGTACTAAATCAATCCTAAAGTAAAAGAATACATATACACCCGATTATGAACAAACCAGCAATAATATTATACCATAAACAAGAGTGCTTACATGGAACATAGAAAAATAATAAAAAATGCATGAGATTATTATAATACATACGCGATATTGATGGGATTTCCATGGTCGCCTAACCGAAAATCAACAGCTGCCAGCATTCGACCATGGCGGCCAAAATCATGATCCTTGAGAGTCCTCAAGGCTTCTACCCCCTTCCCTTGGCCTCCAAAATATAAAGAAAGAAGAGAGGAAAGAGAGAAGACAACTAGGATTTTGATTTGAGGGAAGAGAGAACTCAGAGAAGACGATTGACTAGGCATATAGGTTTAGTTGAAATGGGGTTGATAAATGAGTTTGTTTGTTTTTTTTTTTTGCCCACTCCTAATGGAGAGAGTGAGAAGAGAGAAGATGGAGATAGATGAATTTTAGGATTTAGGATTAAATTGAATTGGGATGGGACATTATTATTAATATTAATAGTTAAATTAACATTTAATTTATGATTAAATAAATTTATTATCTGATTTTTAAACTATGATCTTGTAAAACCTAGTCTATTGTAATTTTTACTAAAATTAATTGTTAGGCCCCCGTTTGGTGCACATTATTTGTAAAAGAATGCATTTTTTTGGTTGATGTGATGTGAAATATGTGGTTGAAAAAGAATGAAAAGTTATTGATGTGATGGAAAATATTATTTTATTGAAGAATGTATGTTTAAAAATGAGTAGAAGAATAAGAATGAAAAAAAAAAGTGGCCCAAACAGGGGCTAGATTTAACTTAAGTTTTAATTAATTTTTTAGTTGAATTAAATCGGGGCTAAACCTCTGTTTTAAAAAGTGCGCCTAGGCGGCGCTTAAGCGCGAAGCGGGATGAAAACGCCTCGCTTTAAGGTTAAGCGGTAATTAAGCGGTCAACGGATAACGTTGACCGTTTAATGCGTGCCTAAGCGCGCCTAGGCGTGGCAAAGCGCGCTTACGCAGCTAGGCGTGCTAGGCACACTTTCCCCTTGGAGGCCCAATTTTTCCTGTTTAGGCGGGCTGTACACGACTTTTTTTTTTTTTTTGCCAATAAATAATTATTTAAATATGCTATGCTCCATTTAATATACATTTTTTTTTTTGTTTATAGATGATGAATAAGACATTATATTAGAGTCCNATTTTGAAACTTATCTTTATGAAGGAATTATTAAGTAAATGCAGTATTTTATAATTTTAGATATTTAGTATGTATTATTTGAATTGTTGAATTTTTTTACAATGATTAAAAATTTAAAATAAAAAAACGCTTTTTTACGCTTAAGTTTCGCCTAGGCCCGCCTAAGCTCCTAAAACTTGAAGCTTAGCCTCCACGTCTAGCCACGCTTTACGCTTTTTAGAACACTGGGCTAAACTACATAAACAATTTTAAAAAGGAAAAATTAAATGATGACACATTATTTAGAAATAGAGCTGTGCTGTGAGAAGGGGGGTGGATTTTTTACATTTTGGAGGGAGGGGGGTGGTTTTATAAGATGGGCCTCTACCAGGCCTGATAGAGGAGACTTTCTCTAAAAAATATTAGGTTGACTCCAATACTCTGACCCAAGTTTGTTTCATGATGTCATAATTGCCCCCGAATTTTAGAAAACATTGCATTTACACCCTTCTGGTAAAGAAGCTCATAAAGCCGTGAGGCTGACAGAAACTCTATCTCAATGGCGTCTTTAGCTCCCACTCTGTCCTCCACAATTTCCCGCCTAACCCATCTTCACAAACCCTCGCTTCAGTCTGCAATCACAACTCTAAAAAATTTCCAATTTAAGTATAAATCAAGCAAGCCCACACGGCCTTTTCTCAACTCCTCACCCAGTTCTCTTTCTGCCCATTTTTCTTCTGCTCAAATGAAAAGCACTATAGGCTCAGATGATGATCTTGTTGTTCTGGGCATTGAAACTAGTTGTGATGACACCGCTGCAGCCGTAGTAAGTCTTGTGTTTTTCTGGGTTTGGTGGGTTTTCTTGCACCGTGTGTTCTTTTTATTGCACTTTGTGTTATTAACGATTAAAGTTTGATTCTTTTGAATGCGAATGCTACTATGTGTGATTTACCAGAACGGTAAGAAATTGTAAGTTCGCCATGAATTAAGCAAACCCATATGTCATTTTCTCAATACTTCACCCAATTTTCTCCGCCCATTTTCTTCTCCGGCCAATGCACAAATAAAGAGCCTGTCAGGCTCACATGTTTATGTAGTTTTGTACTGGGCATCGAAACTAGCTGCGATACTTCTGTTTGCCGTAGTAACTAAGTTTTATGTTTGTGCGCTCTAATTTACAGGTTGGTGGGTTTGTCTTATACTGTAGTTCTTTTGTGGGTCTTGGTTATTTTTGTTTCATTGACGATGAAATTTTGGTTCTTTTGACTGCATTTGTGTTTGATTTATAGGTCCGAAGCGATGGTGAAATTCTTAGTCAAGTTGTTTCTTCTCAGGTATTGTATACTATGTATTGATTGCACATGTTTGCTGTATGATCCGAAGCAATGGTGAAATTCTTAGTCAAATTGTTTCTTCTCAGGCATTGTATACTATGTAATGATTGCACATGTTTGCTGTATGTGTGTGTTGGGGAGGGGGGATTCTCTTTTGGATAGAAGTGGGAATTTAGGACATTGTTGGTGTGGTATTCTTTTTTACTTTTTACAGTTAAATCTGATTTATCATTTTATTTTCTTTTAACCTTTTCTTGTGATTTTGACTGTAATTACTTAACCATTGCGATTCTTGTTTGAGTATTCTTATTTCATATATTTAACTGCTATTCTTCATGATTAAGTTCTCTTAATGATATTCCATAGATTTTAAAATGTCACTTTTTTTGTACTGCTCGAACATCTGAAACATTAGCCTCAAAACTGAAGCTTTCTCTCACAGAGTTGTTTGATTCTGTACGGCGTAGTAATGATTGGGTATATCACTTAACCAAGCCAGATAATATTGCCTAAATATTACATTTCTTTACTTGATTGGGATGTTTTCGCATTCTTGATTACCAGTTTTTATCACTTAACCAAGCCAGATAATATTGCCTAAATATTATATTTAGGTTTCATATATTTTAATATTGTAATGCCAAGTTGTTTAGATTATTTTCTGTTCATGAAACATCTTAGAAACAATTGTGCTTTTGCAATCTATCTGGGAGTCACCATTTACACTAGGTAAATAGTTATAATTTATTTCTTTTACACTTCACCAGGCCGATCTTCTGGTCCAATATGGAGGAGTTGCTCCAAAAATGGCTGAAGAAGCTCATTCAAAAGTGATTGATCAGGTATTTCCTTGGATTAAGTACTTATCTTCCACATATTGTGTTGCTCATTAACTACTTGTACCATTCACAGAACTTTTGACCATATCAGGTCTTCATCCAACAATGCATTTATTGAGAGAATTATTTCTTTTATTTATTTATTTATTTTTAATAAAAGTTAAAACGTAGTCTTCCTATACATCCACGTGAATAATCGAGTTGTAAAATCAGATTCAGAAGAGTTCCACTCAAATAACCCTTTCTTCTTTCTTATTTATAATATGTACATAAATTCTTTGCTGACATTCTGCTTTGTTCATACCACATGCTTGGCCCATTATGCAGTTCTATTTCCACACTCGTCAATTCATGTAACAGAAAATCTTGCATCCTAGACATTACTGTGAATCATGAATGCATTCCTCATTTTGTGGTTGACATTTTTTAAGTACTTCTTCACTGATTCTGGTCTTCTAATTTCGTTTCTATAAGTATCTCAACTTACAATTATCCGTCAATCCTGCAGTGAATTCTATGCTAATGCATCACACTTCGATTCTGTGATCATCTATTTCTTTCTTTAGGTGTGTATATATAATAACATGATTTAATTATGGATGCCAGTTGATCGTTGACTTTTATGCTTTTGCATGATGCACATTTCATATACACAGTTTTAGTACCGTATTCTGGTTCTGCCTGTGATCTGACTGTGCTTTCTGATTCCAGGTAGTGCAAGAAGCTCTTGATAAAGCTAACCTATCTGAAAGCGATCTTTCTGCAGTTGCTGTCACTATTGGTCCTGGCTTGAGCCTTTGTTTACGTGGTAATTTGTCGTTGGATTATTCCCTTCTCCTTTTGTCTTCCTTTTCTGTTTTTATTTTCCACACTTTTTGGCTCTGTTCTTGTTCCTTTCTTCTGTGGCTCAATGTAGCTATGGTAAATGATTACTCCGCAATTAGTTGAGTACACAGTTAGAAATGCAATCATATCATTCTATTTTCGGGTTATTTTTACCTATTTGCTTGGAAATGAAGTTCTGAAATATAGTCCTTTATGGCATCACCGTATTCTTGAATCCACGCAGTTGGTGTGAAAAAAGCTCGGAAGCTTGCCGGTTTTTATGCTTTACCCATTGTTGGTGTCCATCACATGGAAGCCCATGCTTTAGTGGCCAGGTAATTATGTGAATTTCATGAAATTTTTGTATTTATGAGCTGAAACAATATGAATAATCTGATTGGTTGTGATTACTCACTGGTGTAATTTTGGTTGTCTTAAACAAGGTGCTTTAACTTATGTGGTGTTTATCCAGGGTGTAAACCTGTTAATAGGTATTAATACAAACCAGCTACATGTAATCCATGTTTGAGAAGCTTAGACTGAAAAATGTTCTCATGGAGGTGGTTCAACTACGGGTGTAATAACAATCTTTAATTCATTACTTTTGAATATATGCAACGTGATGTTCTGTTAAGTACAGAACCATCCGAAGAAGACCATTGGTAGTGTAGTGTGAATTCTTAAACATCTCTACTTATTGTTAAAGAAAAGAAAACCGATAAAAGGAAAAGAGTTGCTGGTTTTCATATATACGTGGGCTTTTGACACGATGCATTCCTACCTTGACTTGACACGTTGCTTTGCTTTAGGTTAGTGCAGCGAGAGTTGCAGTTTCCGTTTTTGGTTTTGCTTATTTCAGGTATGGCTATTACTGCCAAAATTATTTCCCTTTATTTGTTGTTAAATTATATTATTTGCATTATTTAATGTTGGAGATATATAAAGAGTTTCAGTGAGTGATTATGATTGTCACCATGAGCCTGCACAACGACCGGGACACTGTAATTTTAGACTTATGAGAGGCTAAAATACTTGCAGTTTTATGTGTAGAAAGAACCCCGTATCTGGTCTTCCAAGGACGAGGATAGTTTGAACTTTGAAGACTGCAATAAAACTTTGTTAGCTTATGACAGGCTAAAATACTTCTTTACAGTTTTATGTATAGAAAGAATCACAATGTCTAGTTTTTCGATGACAGAGATTGTTACAAGACCACAGGAAACTTTGGTCGTAATAGTTAATTTCTTAACCTGCAATGTTCTCTGGAAAGAGAAGCTTTACAGGATTTTGTCATTTAGAAAGACTTGGCTTTTCAATAACTCATATCTGTTCATGAAGCTTACTTGATTTGTTTTCCACTTGTGTTTCTAGGAGGCCACAATCTTCTGATTCTTGCACGCGATCTTGGCAATTATGTACAACTTGGGACCACAATAGATGATGCAATTGGTGAGGCTTATGACAAGACAGCGAAGTGGCTTGGTCTTGATTTGAGGAAGAGTGGGGGCCCAGCTGTAGAGGAGCTAGCTCGAGAAGGTGATGCAGACTCCATCAAATTTAAGGCAAGCTACCTCTTAACATCCATGTGATGTTTCTCATTTTATTGTTTGAACGGTCAGTTTATGAATTCAATATTGACATGGACCTCAAGGTTGACATATATGGTTCTATAGGTCCCCATGAAGCAACATAAAGACTGCAACTTTTCATATGCAGGCCTGAAGACTCAAGTGAGGTTGGCTGTTGATTCTGGAAGTATGTAAGTGTCTCAATCACAAAATCAATAGTTACTCCATGATTTACCTCCTGCTCAACTTTTCTGGCTACTCTCCTTTTTTTACTCTTAAAAAATATGTACATTACTATCTTTGCTGCTTTTAGTTTTTATATGTACTACTATGGTTTGCTAATGTCCTGCTTCTGTAAGGAAATTGGTAATAGATCGATTGATAAACTGTGAACTTCATTTATGCTTAGTGGTACGTGATTGGTTTTAGTGACAGAGAAGAGATTTATTCGTTTATGATTTTCGTTTCAATAGTATTGTTGGTAAAATGAGATCGAAACTCTTATCTATTTGTGGATGATGGTACTCTGGATTGGTTTCCCTGTGTAAATGGGAACAGGAAAATTATTGGTTGATAGTTTTCCTCCAACTATATAAAGCTATAGCATTTAAATTTCTCAAGCATCAACTATACCATGCTCCAGCATTGTGTTATCTGCTCCAAATCTGCTGCTTCTACCTTGCTTTGACAGGATGAAAGCTGATGGTATTACATTTTCCATCATTATGTTAGATGTAGGGAGTTTTGGCTTGCGTATTTTTAAAATATGAATTGGATGATAATCAAATTTATTCTAAATCTTCTTTTATCACTTCCTAGTTGATTGTGTTTTCTCAATATACTTGTTTCTACATGTTTAGTTGCCTAAATTGCACAGTTGCTAGTGCCTACTGTGGTATTATGGATAGGACTATGCTGTTCATACAGAAATCAGCCTGTGCTGAAAGGTACAAAGCATGTTGAACCCACCATCACATGGTTTTTCACCTTTTGTGGCATTCTGATTTCAGCAGACGCAGCATTTTCCTTGCAGTTACAATGAAGCACTTTCTCATTTTAGAAATATAGCATGGTAAGTGTAAGTGTCGGCTACCTCCCACAGTTGACATATCTATAGATGTGTGCAGCAATCCTGGAATCCCAGTTTCTTCAGCTACTAGTGAAGACAGAAAGGCAAGGGCTAATATTGCTGCCTCTTTCCAGGTAATTAGTTCTGGTGATTTGGTTCTTGTTGGTAAGTATCTGCCTTGTGGGTATATTAGCAGCAAACCGCTTAATGTATTCCATTTTCCTCAATTTTCACTTTGTTCATCTACAAAAACGTGTCTTGCAGCGAGTTGCAGTATTGCATTTAGAGGAAAAGTGTGAACGGGCAATTGAGTGGGCGTCAAAGATTGAGCCTTCAATAAAACATTTGGTGTGTGAAATGCATTTTCTCTTGTGGTTTGTTATTGTTTAAAGTCCTCCATGGATATGGTGTTGCATAAAACCAACTTTTGTTGTCTTTGTCAGGTTGTCTCTGGAGGTGTTGCATCTAACCAGTATGTCAGGGCTCGGCTTAATCAAATTGTGGAGCAAAATTGCCTGCAACTTGTTTGCCCTCCCCCCAAGCTTTGTACTGACAATGGTGAGATGATTCTTTTTCATATTTTGTCACGCCGTACGCAATGAAGGTAGCAGAAACGTAGTCCCCTGTGACTAAAAGTCAATGGTATAGGTGTGATAGACGAATTTTTTTTGGGGGTCAACGTGATTTACAAAATTCAAAACCTTAAAAGTGGAAGAATCCACTGCACAAAGGACATGAGTTGGATACTTGGTTCCTGCAAAAGCTCTCTTTAAACATAAATGTAAATTTCAGTGTTTTACTGTAATTGGTTGCTTGGTTTCAGCTCTTTAACATGAACTTTGAGTTGGAACTAATGTTCTGCATCATACCTTTACTGTTGTTGTTATTAAACTCCAGTTCTTCAAATTATTGCTGATAATAGTCTTACTGTTGTTGATAATGACTTAGGCTCAGTTTGGACACCTTTATGTTGCACAAAGCATTAGGGAAGAGTCGTCCTAATCTTTTCTTTGGGGACTTGGTTGGAAAATGTATACATACATTTGGGATTACTGAAATATTTTCTTAAAAATAAGATGATGTTTATCTCATTTGAAATATTTGTCTGCCGTTTTATGGTAGGCGTAATGGTTGCTTGGACTGGCATTGAGCATTTCCGCATGGGAAGATTTGATCCTCCACCACCCTCCAATGAACCCGAAGATGCTGTGGTCTCTCTCTCTCTCTAAGTCTAATCATGTGTTACTGTTGTTAGTTTGTTAAAGAAATGACACAGAATTAAGATCGAGTTTGGCCTTGCTTAATTGATATTTTGAAATTTTCCTCTCCCAAATTCTCTCCTTGCTTTCTCCCCCTTTATTTCTCTCTCTTATTCCATCTCTTTCTTCTCTCTTTCGCATTCTCTGGATAAGGATATTTTTGTCTTAAACAAGACTCTAACCACTCGCTTAAAAGATGCATAATTTACCATGGATGTCATCTTTCTTTATTATTGTTTGATACCGTGTGATTTTATATATCTAAAATATATGGTATTGACTCAGTATTTTTGATGAATCAGCTTGATTTGCGGCCAAGGTGGCCACTGGGCGAGGAATACGCTGAAGGAAGAAGTGAAGCCCGCTCAATAAGAAGGGCGAGAATTCATCCATCTCTTACCTCTCTCATTCAAGCATCAATGCTGCAGCAGTCGTAGCCTGTTCTTGATGGATCAGTCTTTCCTGTGATGAACATATACGAGGCCATAGGAAAGATCACAAGCTCCCCTCTTTTTTAACTTATTAATCTACTTTGGTGGTGTCGTTTTTTGGAAGTCTGCAAACAATTTTGCCTCAGACTAGGTAGCTCAATCCTCCGTATAGACTGTCGGGGGGTGTGGTGTGATGTACTATTTAACATTTTTTTACATTATCAAACTTGACAGCTTTGAGTTAATTCCTGAGTTTTTAAGATCACGCTGAATAAGGAGGGAACTGTTGACATATTTGTACAGTTTGAATAATTTCTTTACTGGAATGACAATGATAAATGTGCATATAGTGGCAGTTTACTCTTCTATCTGCTGGGCGTGGCTCGACAGGAGTCTGGCCCAGCACTGTTCTTGCCGTCTTTTGTATAATATTTTGAGGAAATTAGGCTCATTACGGCAAAAAAATAGATTAATACACTTAATTAATTATTAATGTTTTCATTAATTTTTAATTAATCGTACACTATACCTTTGACAACATTAAATACTTTCGGATCCACGCGATTCCATCTATCTCATACCCATGCGTCAAGAGGGTGATAGAAGTGGTCGTGAAACCAAGGGGACGAAGGGGAAGTGTACTATGATTGACGGATGTTCAATGAAAAAGAGAAATCTTGCTTCAAAGCCTTACAAACCTAAGATTAAGCTCAATTTTGTTGGTTGTAAATCTGTATGTCTTTAATTTGAATCTCACTTTGAATTAATTCCAAGTTCATTTGTTGTTTTCTTGCTTTGGTTACTGGCTTACTAGTAATGTGCTTCTGTTGGAATCTTGAACTCGTAGTAGTTTTGAAAGCCAAATGCTCGGATCTCTTCGATCGTTTCTTGATATAACCGCCCTATCATTTTCTACTTCGTGTAATTTTTAAGTCTCGTTTAGCATTGAAAATATTGTCATCCATTGTTTCTCATAAAATGTCAATTGGATTAGTTTACAACTGTGGGAAAGATTTGATTTGACGTTATCTTCGTTGATAGTGTATTTTATTGCTAAGAGCCCGTTTGATAGAGATTAAAATCGGATTAAAATTGAAAAATTAGCCGTTATTGTTGACTTTTATTAGACGAATAAGATCCAATAACGATCATATTTTCAATTTTAATCAGTTTTTTAGCTCTCCCAAACAGGCTCTGAATATTTTCCCCCTTCTTTTTGAGTCCCTTTTGTGTATGGTGTAATTTGACTATATGTGTCATTACTTGGAAGAAATGTGATCAGTCCATTAGTAAAGACAAGGTCTATAATCTGCTGTGAAATTTTATACAGACATCGTTATAGCTATTTTGTTTATAAATTTGTAGTGATGTGAAATTATAACTAATTTAACCTTATTTTGAACGAAATGTTCTTTTACTCTACTAGTTCCATTGAGTTCATAGTATAAAACGTTTGATAGTTTTAATCATAAATAGTTTGATAAGTTTTTTTTTTTTTATTATTTATTTTTGTTCTTGTCAAATATATTATTACATTCTCGAAAATGGCGTTTTCGTTATGTTGAAGGTTAGGAACTTGATAACTGATGTGTTTAAGATGCTTTTGGAAAAAAATTCTAGTATACAATTATTATAAAGAGATCTTCAATTATAATTCAAAATTATTTCACTTTTTTGAGTTTTTGTCACTTTTTTTTTTTTTTTGAATTCTTTTCACTAAATATTTTCTAAATCCAAATTTATATGCTTGTTAATAGAAGTAAAATATAATCACAAAGAGATAATATGCAGAAGAAAATCAACCATAACTTTATCCACTCCAAGGTTTTGATGATATCAGTTAATCTTTTTTGACAGTATCATTTTTTTAAATTTTGTCACTTTTTTTAGTTCTTGTTACTTTTCTTTTTTTTTGAATTTTTTTCACTTTTTTGAATTTATCCCTTTTTTTAGTGTTTGTAACTTTTTTGAGTGACATCATCCTTTTTTTTTTAATAAAAGTGACGTACATTTAATAAAAAATGTTTTAATTGGTGTTTTGTTACCAATTGTTTGAAGGAAATTTCGTGAAGGGTTGAATCACTTTGCTAGAATAATAATGCCAGGAGTAGTGCTAGAATCCTAGGTGACGGGAGGTGATTTAATGGAAAGATGACTGTGTTTTATACAGTCCTGTTGATTATTCCCTTTGATTTAATCCAATTTCCAGGCTCAGTAAATCAACCAATCGACACCACAACGAATCCAATTGATCCCAAACCAACACTTTCGCACAACCCGAACTCGGTTGCTTATAAATCTCAGCCCACAAAGGACTATGGTAGGAAATTAAAGCCACAAAGAAAGCCACAAAGGCAAGGTAGTGAAAGAAGAAGAGAATAGATGATTTCTCCAATGGAAGCACAAAGCAATGGACAAAACATACACTCCAAGAACCGGTTTTTCTCTCTATTTCACAAAGTCGGCTGCACTCTTTTAATTTCCCACAC